>OU426998.1:8866474-8892130 GCA_911387935.1 Dolichovespula saxonica | reverse complement strand
GGTTCACCGCAGTAGTATACTTTGACGATAATCAGACACAACATGCTCCTTTATCTACCGTTATCGTTATAGAGTGATTTTGACACTTCACCAAGTCGCTCGTTCCTCCGAGAATAATATCGGATTTGTTAAAATCCAAATTTAACGTGCAAATATTTCTTTCTTTTCTTTTATTTTTTTTTCATTTATATTTTTTTCTTTCTTTTTTGAAACATTTATACAGCGCAAATTGGTAATTAATCGGATGACATCACCTAATATTAATATCAAAATATTTTACGTATAATTCATGAAGTCTGACATTTCATTAAATTGTTTATCTATCGATCGTGTGTTTATCGAATAGAAATTAACAAGACATTTCGGCATTGTTACAATGTTCCGACTGATAGTGACCAAGTAAAACATTAACAAAGATCTAACTGAAATTCACTCATTACACGTCTGGTGCATTTATCTATTAGCATTTATTTATTAGTCCTTCCATCCCCGCGCCGTTCTAAAAGCTATCATAATTTTTTAAAAGTCTTCGCGAGTACAAAACAAAAAAGAAAAGAAAAAAAACAGAAAGAAAAAAAATTAACGAACGAACGAACAAGAGTCGATAATAATTTCTACGACGACGCGGAGGCAAAGCGGCTAACTCGCTTAACCCCGTGGAAGGTCTCGCCAAAGTTCCTACCTCAATGTACGCAGTCTGTTACTTTTTAAACGTTCGACGTAGGACTAACACGTTTCATTTTTCTTTATATACACTTATGTATACATATATATATATATATATGTGTGTGTGTGTGTATGTATTCAAAATACAATAAAATAAAGAGAAAAGTAAGAAAAAGAAATAGTTACTGGGGAGCATCGTCCGAACAAGAATCGTTTTAACGATCTTAACCCTATGCACTATGAGATCAATTTATGCCACTTAACAATTAATTTAAGTTTAATCAAAACAAATCAGTGGATGACGATTCAATTTAAAAATTACTTTTAGACGTAATATACGTGTATGTTGTATATTAAAAGCATAAAAAAATAAATAACAAATCAAATCAAATTAAATCAAACCAAACTAAATCGATTCGAATCAAATTAAAAATCAAAGTCGACAAAGTAAATGAAACTAAGAAAATAATAATAATTAATGTAAGCGGTATTAAAACATTAATTTAACTCGAACAAGGATCATCGCTCACCGATTGTATTCATTCACACAGATACGAAAAAGCCGAGAAGAAATTCGAGTGAAAAAAGAAGAATGAGAAGAATCTAGCCGTGGGCGTTTGAAAAGAAGTACGAATGTACGAGTTGTTGGATGATAGGCCGCTCGTTGTTGTCGCTGAGGAAGAAAGAAAGAGAAAGAAACAACAAAAATAAAAAGAAAGAAAGAAAGAAAAAACGACAGAAAGAAAGAAAAGAAAAAGAAATAGAAGAGTATGGTAGACAATGAAGATCGACCGGACGTGTGGCGTCCGTGGAGGAGAAGGAAGAAGATTGCAGGATCATACATGGTATCCCCTGCTTCAGATTATCCGCGGGTAGACCGAGGCATGACAAGCGTGGAGAAGCGCGATCCGTTAAGGTGAGACGTGGTGATGTCGTCTCTTTTACACGCAACCAACGTTTCCTCGACGAGACGAGACAAGACGAAGATGACGACAGGAGCGTCACAATATCGCGCCGCGAGGCACGTGGCAACTTAACCGTTCGTTCGTCTATCTTTCTTACTCCTTAACGAGAAAAGACGAAGAACGAAAAAGAGAGACAAAGAGAGAACAGAGAGAGAGAGAGAGAGAGAGAGAGAGAGAGAGAGAGAGAGAGAGAAAGAGCGGAAAGTATTACAATCTCCTGAGACACCGTATGAAGTGCGTAACCGAGAAAAGAAGATAAAGATCCTACGTCGAGGACTACGTTAAGCTAACTCGCCAAAGTCCAGAAGCTTGATAAGCGAAGCCAGTCTTCCTCTATCTCTTTCTCTCTCTTCCCCTCCCTCTCTCTGTCCCCCTCCCCACCCCACTCTCTCTTTGTCTTTCACTTTCTATCTTTCGCTTTTATAACGCGTATCAAGAAGCCTCACGTTGTTGAAACACCTGTTAACTTCGCGTTGCTTGATATCTTAGGGGAGGATGAATAATTTCACTTGGCTGCTACGGAATTCCAAGGATGCAAAACTCGTATTACAAAATCGATTATGAGCGGCCAAGCTGATGGGAGGTGAGAGAGAAGAGGGGATGGGTAAGCTAAGAGTGACAAGAATAAGAGAGAAATGAACGCTTGAAAGGTGACAAGCGATGAAGATAAAACGATCGAGACACATCTCGGTAGATCGAGTTTGATATATCTAGACATCTTTAAGAGGAAGCATCTAATACTATATGCGGTTTTTTTCCAAGATTTTGCGTTGGCTTTTTCTTCTTTTTCCTTTTCTTCTTTTCCCCCGCTTTTCCCTCTATTTCGCGAACGGTCAGGACAGGTTTCCATGTTTGAAATAAGTTTTCCGTAGCACGTTCACATTCCTTGTCCCAATGCTACTAAAAGAGTGAGTAAGATGTGACGGCTCGATACATCAAATTAATTAGTACTCCATTGAGATTCGTTGCGAATATATCGCTGTGATCTTTTCGTACGAAAGTAAGAAAAGAAATAGTAAAAGAAATAATAAAAGAAATAGAAAAAGAAAGAAAAAAAAATAAACCCCTGGAATGAAAAGTGAAAATACTTCTGACGACAAAAGATTTCTTTTAATCGAATTTCGTTCATCATCTATCAAAAGAAAATGAACTATCAATAAAATTCAGAATTAATCGTCTACTAAGTTATTAAAATAAATAAAATTATATATATATATATATATATATATATATATATATAAAGATAAATTATAGTAAGACAAATAGAAGAAAGAAAATTATGAATGCGATCGGTTCTCTCTTTCGAGAGACTTAACTTATTCTTTCTCGCATTCGTGAAACTTAACAAAAATTTTCGTATTTATGTGCATCTCTTTCCGGTAGATTCGTAGTAGAATTGCCTCGAAATCACAGATAGGCGAGTTATGATTTAGTGAAGGAATAATCGCTCGGTACAGCCGAGCAAATCCAAAAATAATCGAGGCGCGTACGCGCAACTTGTATGTCGGTGCGAACCCACCAATCCAGGTTGAACCTGCCTAAACAGCTCGCGAACACGAGCGTCCACATCCATCTAGATAGTTCTCTCTCTCTCTCTCTCTCTCTCTCTCTCTCTCTCTCTCTCTCTCTCTCTCTCTCTTTCTCTCTCACGTACTCCTACGAATCGTTTTGTTCTTTTATAGATACGTATGTACATATATACATACATACATACGCACGTACCTATGTATGTATGTACGTATACACGACATACATACAACTCATGATGGTCTGACGGTGATAAATGCTTGGAAATTTTACAACGACCGCAATAAGTGACCGCCGCGAGAAACACTTTCACATTCTCTTGTCCGCTGCTGAAACGGGTCCTCTGGTATTTGATCGCGAATACTGACAAGATTATTATTTTTTTTTCTTTTTTCTTTTTTTCCCTTTTTTTTTACTTCGAACTGTTCGACCGAAACGAACGACGATAGGTAATGAATTTTCTTAAATATACGTATCATGATTCGACAGATAAGGATTAAGTGACGACCGGTCGCGATGATTATGCAAAGCAACTACTACTTGGATACTAATAGTCGCAAGCTCGTCGAGAGTTAACGAACACTGACTTTGTAACCAAGTTGTTGTTTGCGGAAAGCAAGTTGAACTTGAACCAGGTATTATAACTATAAAAATAGCTAAAGTTTTTGGAGAATATTACCAACCCTTATCAGATCGCTGATGAAAATACCTGTTACTATTGATCGATCGACAAATAAAAAGAGAAAAAGAAAAAAAGGAAAAAAAACATACCCCCGATTGAAACTATTTTCAGACGAGATATCCCTATCTTTTCTTTCCTTCAACTGTCGCGTTTTTAAAAGTTATTTAATGTTGATTGCTTGAAAAAAGAAAAAAAAACAAGAAATAAATCCCGTTTTATTGAACGAACGCAAGTCGTACATTTTTTATAAAAGTGACCTCGTTCGAAGTACGCGTCACCTTATCCTCGAATCTACATACCGAACAACGATAAGAATCGAAATGGAAGAGCAGTCCAATACTAACGAACGAACGAACAAACGTTCGAAGGAAGGAACGTAGTATTTTTCCTAGCTTCTCGCATGTTCCGCTGTTTGAGCTATAGGCTACGACCGAGTTTAGAAAAAAAAAAAAAAAAAAAAATAGCATTGGTCGAGACGTCAGTCAGTCAATCGTTTACGCAATCTTCGACCAGAATCGCGTGTGTTCCAGCAGCGAGAGCGAGTGCGAGCGCAAACCACCAACGTAATCGCGCGTAGCTAAGTTGTTCGCCATTTCATCCGTGTGTTTATTTCTTTGCGCAAACCTCCATCGTCTATGAAATTTTCACCTCCATGCGAGATTTATTCCACTACCTATCGTTAAATTTACCTCGAAATTCAAATGAAAAGAAAAAAAAAATAAAAGAAAAAGAAAAGAAAAAAGGTTAATATACGCGTGTAAGTTAAAACTTATGATTTTTTTTTTAATTTTAATTAATTTTAATTAACAAATAGACACACACAAACATATCAGAATCAATTAGACGTGACTGTGATTAAATAATTTCATTGTATATAACGTTTTAGAAATGTCCTAAAAACTTAGATATAAATTCTATGCACCGATAGTATTATATATATATATAGATATATTTATTTGCAATACCGTGGATATACATATACTTTTAAATTGATATTAGTTACATTATCATTAAAAGAAAGGAAATTATTTACAATTAAATAAATAGTACAAAAAATAGAGAAAGGGTGAGAGAAGAAAAGAAAGAGAAAGAGGAAGAGAGAGAGAGAGAGAGAGAGAGAGAGAGAGAGAGAGGAGAGAGAGACAGAGGGAGGGAGGGGGAGGAAGAGAGACTGATTGCTATAGAACATCGAATATTTATACAACTTATACAAGTAACATTGTGTTCATATATCATCCTAACGAATTATAACATTAATATCTCATAAGTATGAGTTATCGCACATTTGTAAAAGAGTTACACACGACAGTTTGAAAGAAGGACAGCCGAACGAACGGTAAACGACATATCCTTCATTGAAACATACAAATGTATACACACATACAGAGAGAGAGAGAGAGGGGGGGGGGGAAAGAGAGATAGACAAGGAGTCTAGCATTCGTTTGTAAGAGCTCTGGCAAATCTGCATCTCGCGTCAGTCACGAAGTAGCAAAAGGAGATAGGTGAGGACGACGAAATGTCGCGTAAAATAGCGGCACATCGGTCAATCGTTTACGCAATCCATGTTGCTAAAGAAAGAGAAAGAGAAAGAGGAAGAGAAAAAGAGACAGAGACAGAAAGACAAGAGAACATAGGCTCGTCTATATAAGTATACTAACGCGTATCTCCTTTACGACGGACAAGAACGAGAAAGAGAAAGAAAGAGAGAGAGAGAGAGAGAGAGAGAGAGAGAGAGAGAGAGAGAGAGAAACAGAGAGAGACAGAGAGAGTAACTCGTGCACGCGCGCGCATTAGAGTACGCGTACACCTACACGCTTATAATATACGTCAAAATATATATATATATGTATACATAATGTATGTATATATATATATATAAGTATATATATATGTATACATGTAAGTATGATATATATATGTGTATATATATATATGTATACATGTATGTATATTAATACATACATATAGGTATATACATACTTAGAAACATAGAGAAGCGAAGCGCGATGAGGCTCATACGGGTATCGTGCTGCGTATCGAGCCATGATCGTGGTCGAAAGAGGCCTGTATATAGCAAGAGCGTAACTCGCTAGAGGTTTCCCCCACCATACCAGCCAACGCCTAGCCTAACCTCGTCTAATTACGCAACCATCAACCTGCCCTAGCTCGCCACGACAAATTCTCCGTCTCTCTCTCTCTCTCTCTCTCTCTCTCTCTCTCTCTCTCTCTCTCTCTCTCTCTCTCTCTCTCTCTCTGTATCCTCTATATCTCTTTCTCGATGATGATAATGATGATCATGACGATGACGATGATCCTCTGAAAACAACGACAGACATTGGGGCCTAAACTAAAATGAAATGAAATGAGTATAATATTTTTCAAAGAAAATCATTTCATTTTATCGATATAATGATCAATCGATCCATCGACGTCTTTTAGATAGAGAAAGGCAGACGTTCAGATAGACATGCAGTGAGAGAGAGGGAGAGAGGAAGAGAGAGGGAGAGAGAGGGAGAGGGAGAGAGAGAGAGAGAGAGAGAGAGAGAGAGAGAGAGAGAGAGAGAGAGAGAGAGAGAGTGAAAATAATTCCGAAACGTTAATTATTACGGTGATTGGAGATAATTAAAGATCATCAAGTATCAATCTATATAATAGGATAATCATAGAATGACAAAAAATAAAGAAAAAAAAACAACGATAGCGAGAGAGAGAGAGAGAGACAGAGAGAGAGAGAAAGAGAGAGAGAGAGATAGAAGAAAGAAGAAAGAGAGAGAGAGAGAGATAGAAGAAAGAAGAAAGATCGTTATGACGGAGCCTTCTTCCTCTCCGTTAAAAGTCGTTCTATGAAAAAGCTACGTTCGTTACCGTCGTTCATTATCGCGTTGTTGTTGTCGCACAGAGCCTTTGTCATCGTTATCATTGCGCAACGAAGACCGCCGAGGACGTGCTCGCGAGTAATCGCGCAACGTTGTTACCGTACGCCCAAGCGAATTTGCTCGAACATACGGATTACAAGAATTTACCTGCTCTGAAGTTTATTCGAAAATTTATGCAAAAGGCATAAAGACATATTTGACACGAACGATAAGGTAAGAAGGAAAATTATATATATGTATATAAAAAAAAAAAGAAAGAAAGAAAAAAATCAAAAGAAAAAAGAATAAAAAAGAAAAGAAAATGTCGACATATTACGTACGTGAATATCAGTAGGACGTTATCAATATTTCAAATCCATCGGTTAAAATGATTTAGGTCGATGATTATCGTGCTTATATGTCCTTGTCGGAATATTTTGTTTGTAGGTTGTAAAATAAAAGAAAAAGAAGGAGAAAGAGAAAAAAAGGAAAAAGATAAAGAAAAATAAAGGAAGACCTACTTATCTGGCCGCCTAATCTTATCTCCTACGTCGAGAACTAACTCTTGAATGCTCGTTTAAAGATAGGAATTAGGCATTATCGCGAAGCAAGTAACTACACAACAGCTCGCGGGAAAGAACGAAGATCATCGTCGTTTTCAAAGCCGACGTCCTTTTTCTCGTATACGATGAAGCCGATGATGATGACTATGACGACAGAAAAGATGTGGTAGTAAGTTAGAAACACGGCACTAAAAGAAAATGCCGAAGGTCTCTCTCTCTCTCTCTTCTCTTTCTTACTCTTTCTTTCTTTCTAATAATTAAATAAATTTTATTAGAAAGTCTGTGTGAAGTGTGCGTGAGACATCATTTAGAAATAATATTTAAGTAATCTCTTTATCTCTCTCTCTCTCTCTTTCTCTCTCTCTCTCTCTCTCTCTTTCTCTCTCTCTCTCTCTCTCTCTCTCTCTCTCTCTCGCGATAGTTTCTAAGTCGGAACGCGCTCGAACTGTAAGGCTCGTTAGAAAACTTGTCTAGCGTCTATCTAACGATGACAACTTTCGGGACGACGTTTGACACCGTCTCGACAACGTCAACGTCGTTTTTCTCTACGAACCTCCGTCGTAAAGTCCGAGAGGAAGAGACCGACTAAAAACACGGAAGAATGACGTAGCGTGGAATTCCCTAGGCGGTATCTATCTCTTGGGAACCTATTAAAAAGAATCTCCCCTGTAAGAAAAAACGAAAAAAATAAAAACAAAAGAAGAAAGTTATTCCGCATTATTCATTCATTCTCTTTTTTGTTTTGTTTCTATTGTTCGTTTGTTCATTTATGGAATCACATTCCTTTTCTATCTCGCTTCTCTAATATATCGATAAATTCTCTATATGTATATATAAAAACAAAAAAGAAATTCTTAGATTCTTTCTTAGTCCAAGAAGGGACAGCTTTCAATCCGATGATCATCGCAATGCGAATAATCTTAATTGATGAAGATCGGATGAATGCGAACAGATAAAGGGGATTATTGTTCGACGTCTAGCTCCACGCATATTGAAAACTATATTTTTTCTCTCTCTTTTTTCATTTCAAAGCAATATAAACAGCAATGAAGGACGTCTGTTCTTAAGAATAATTATTGCACGCTCCTCTTCGTCATTATAGCTGTTGTACAAAAATATCATATATGTAATCTTCCATGTCTTCATATTACGCATTACTTCTAATCTAAATTAATAATATCTATGCTTTATTATCAAATTTCTCAATGTACTTAACAAGATAATAAATAAAAGAAAAGAAAAAAGGAAAAATAAAAAGGAAAAGAGAAAAAAGAAAATGATATCTTTATCAAAGAAATGATCGAAGGCGGGATTCTTAACGAGGAAGCCCGTTCATCGTCTCTTAAACTCCACGAGAGAAACTCTACGAGCTCGAATAATTGATCGTCGTTTCAAGTCCGAGAGGCTATTTGTTTCTACGAATTTACGGTCACCGAGGTGCGACGTTAGCACCAGCACCATCACCAGCACCAGCAGCAGCAACGACACCAACACCAGTACCAGCACCAGCAGCTGCAGCACCAGCATCAGAAGCAGAAGCAGAAGCAGAAGCAGAAGCAGAAGCAGCAACAGCATCGGAAGCAGAAGCATAAGCAGCAACGAGGACTATGAAGACTAGGAAGGCAGAAGTAGAGAAGATTCTGCGGTTCGGTCGGAGTCGGTATAAGTTTAAATCGAGAATGGCGGGCCAGGAGGCCGTCATGCGGGAGGCGCGATGGTATTTTTATCGGTCTAAATATAGGTAAACCTCCTATACGGAACGCCATACCAGTGCTCCTGCTTCTGGGGTACAACACAACTACGTTTAGTAGATACGTATGTAACTGTGTACATAGTTTTGATCTATGTGAGTATCTCTCTGTGTGTCAAAGAAGGAAAAAGATCTTTGAGAAGAGAGAAAGAGACGATAAAATATATGTAGCTAGGTATCTTTGATAGGTGGGTTGGGGTGGGATGAGGGGTGGGGAGGGAAGAAAGAGGGCAGAAAGACGAAAAGGGGAGCTCTAACTTTATATACCTCTATCATAGGGTGTCCTGCTACCAGAAAATAGAAATTCAGAAGGGAAATTAAACGAATGACATAAATTCGAACTCCAGTAACATCTCGTTCTCCATTTTAAGACTTCTACTGGAATATATCCGATCTCATTGCTTAAAATCCGTTTGCTATGACTAACGTAGTCAAGAAACATTTATACTTATAATAAGTAAAGAACATTTATATTTATAATAGAGAGAGAGAGAGAGAGAGAGAGAGAGAGAGAGCCGGAATAGATCCCACGTTTCGTAGGACTTTCACGTAGACCTTTTCATCGATGACTGGTGTTACTTTATCGTCGCAGTAAAAGTGTCGCGTAAATGCGTTTACTGGCAACGCAACATTATTCAGATAAAACGCGTTACCGAATTAATATCAATTGATATACGTAAGAATGCTTATGATAATAACGTTTTAACATATTTAACGATTCCATGACGTACGAATATGTACGAAACACAAACTAGGAAATAAATACGCCGAAATATTTCGCAATTTTTCTAATCACTCTACTTTATTAAATCAACGTTAATTCTAACAACATGACATAGTTTAAAAAACATTTCAAAGTCCAAAGAAACAAGAATCATTCGTCAATAGTTGAGGTGATAAAACAGTGCTAGAAACAGAGAGGGAGAGGGGGGGAGGGAAAGGGGAAAGTGTAAACATCGAATATTTTATCGGCGCGTGGCTGGATATCGCGAGCTGCGGGTACGCTGAGCAATTTTTGAGGATAAAGACGTAACCAACTATTAACGGGGTACTACCGTGTAATCCCGATACCAAGGGTGGTATTCCGTGACCGCAGAGAGCCGCCGCACAGGGAAGCTGAAAGAGTGAACTAGAGAGAGAGGGACAGAGAAAGAAGAGAGTGAGAAGAGAAGAGAAGCCAGGAAGCGTAATTTGAATTCGATTCGAGGTCGAATCGTTCTCCCATAATCGATTTTCGACCCTTTTCGAGCTTCCCATCGATCTACGAAACTTTCTTCGGATCTTTTAATGAGAAAACACAAAAAAGAAGAAAAAGTAGCTATATCCATTATATTATTATAACGGTCAGTGTGTTCGTGTATGTATGTATGTATGTATATGTATATGTATATGTATATATAAATAAATGTCAATATAAATTATAATGTACATATAAGTTTAACTTAACAATAATTCTTAATCTTTTCGAATATTTATTATTCTTCTCTGTCATTATAAATTATAATGTAAGATAAATTTAAGATTATTCGACGTTTAGCATTAGCATGTTACGTGATTAAAAGTTGATTGATACTTTTGGTATCTAAATTAATGCGTTTAGTTCGAGCTCGTAGAAAATTTCAGCTGCATAATTGATAAGAGAATCCGGTGCCGGTTATCCGAGCAGTACAGTGGACCTTCGTGGATTGAGCCAATAAAAAATATGACACATACCTATTTAATATAGCGGATAAGATTAATAACGAAGGTTACCTTTTATTTCCCTAATTACTCCACAATCCGGCAATATTATTTATATTTATATTATTATTTAAGTCCCTAGAAATAAAAATCATTAAAGGCTCTTCAATCAAAATTGATCCTAATCGATGGGACCTTACCTTGAATATACAAGAATTAGTTTTTTCATATCATGAAAAAGAAAGATATAGATAGAGAGAGAAAGTGAGAGAGAGACAAGTTCACATTTTTTGAATTGATTAAACAAAAATCTAATCATGTGATAAACATAATTACAAATATATGATAAATAATATTACAAGATACAATAAATCGACGAAGGAATGTATCTTATTAGTTAACTTTACACAACACCAATTATTATTTTCTATACATACATATATAGATATGCGTGTATAATCCTGAACAGATTTGAGAAAAGAAATTTTCATAATTATAGGTAAAAGTTATCATAAAAAGTCGATAAATAATATTATTCCTGAGTTTCGGGAAAAAAAAAAGAAAAAGAAGAAGAAGAAAAGAAAGAAAATGAGGAAGAAATAAAATTTTAAAGATACAAAATATATCTTAGAAACGCGAGAGAAAATGATATAACAGCTTCAGAAAATCGCGTACGTTGGTACACTCTTGTTTCACCTTAACCTTTGTATGTCTGATGACATTGTAAAACGTATCCCAACACAGATCGACAATGAAAAGAGCGAGCGAGCGAGCGAGAACGAGAGAGAGAGAGAGAGAGAGAGAGAGAGAGAGAGAGAGAGAGAGAGAGAGAGAGAGAGAGAAAGTGACATAGAAAATAACATCAGGTGTTTCCCAGATCGTGACAGAGCTCGTAGTATCGTGAGATCAGGGGTTAATCGTTTGACAAAAGGTTATGTCACTACTCCTCCTACCGCTACTTGTGCTACGTGCGTGTTACGTGCGCGTACGAACGTGCGCCAGAAGAGACGAGGACGCGTTCCTTGGCTGGCCATAGAAATAGAGAGAGAGAGAGAGAGAGAGAGAGAGAGAGAGAGAGAGAGAGAGAGAGAGAGAGAGAGATTAGAATTTTAGTAGCAACTTTATCTACGATGCAATCAAGACAATCTAAATACGTTAATATTACTCAAAGTTCTACATCGAATATGACTCAATATATTGTCCCGAGTATGTAAACCAAAAAAAAAAGAAAAGATGAGTAAAAAAATATAAAAGAAAAGGAAAGCGATCTAACGATTGGATCTTCTTTAGAAAACGTTCAAGGACATCTTTTCATTTCACTTCTTAGAATCTTCGTTTTCAGGAACATCGAGTAAGAAAGATAATGATCGTTTCCCTCGTGCTAACGTTTCTATATATTACTTAGAAAATTACAACAGGTAAAAATCAGTTTCCATAGAACGTATGGTGTACCGAGAAATACATTTGAGGATTATTAATTAATAAGTATTACATTGACGTGGTTTGGACAAAGATGAAAAGAAAAAAATAAAGTTAACATGGCGAAATGCGTGTACTGAGACAACGTGATAATACAGGTGTATTCATTGTACCTAGATTCCTTTTTAACTATGCCTCGTAAAATCTCTTATCGGTGGTCATGGTCATCAATCAAAATCTCCCTTAAAAAAATATATACGTTTTTCGAAAGTATAATCGAGATTATATGACAGATTTGTTCTATGAACATATGTATGTATCCATCTATGTATCTTATTTATTTATGTATGTACGTATGTACGTATGTATGTATGTAACCGATCGTATTCTAATTCCCCCATTAGTAATCCCTTTTAAAACGCGATTAACATAATTAAAAGAAGATACGAAAGGATATCGTCGAGTGAGATCATCAACAATTAACTTTGAAACACGTCGAACGTATGTCGAGCGAATTATTTATGGAAACTTTATTGCAACCGTTACCGAGAATGTGTACGTTCATGCGTCGATCGCAAAAACCAATTGCGTAAACGTCTATAATGCGTCCGATAGAGCACACACTTGAAATCGTACGTCAAAAAGATTTATATCGATTTCCTATTTCTTTCTCTTATCGTCTTCTTTTTCTTTCTTCCACCCCTCCCGCCATCCTCTCAGAAGAATCTTCAAAAGCTTACAAGTTTCCATGGGATGAAATGTCCATAGTTCGATTATACTAAGATCTCGAAATTATTTTCGTTGATATATTTAAACACTAGTCGTATGTTCAATTTGTCGAAGATGCAAATATAAGAAAAAAAAAGAAAGGGAAGGATGAGGAAATGAGGAGGAAGAAGAAGAAAAAAATTCCAAAGAAGAAGAAACTAGTGAAATCGAAGTTATAACGACTTCCAAAAACGAGGTAGCGCTTTTTGGCCTATCATTAAGCTCGTATCCTGGTGCAGTCGTTACCCTTGATATTACATTAATATAACGAATGTAATATCGCGCGGGTACTTTGAAGTTTGGTTCGCAATTCCTTACGCATATACATACATATATGCATACATACATACATACATACATACATACATACATACATACATACATACATACATACATACATACATACATACATATATATATATAAATACACACACATATACACATTATATACACATATACAGATAGATATATACATATATACGTAGAAATATATCTCTGAACGTATAAGGATATATAAATGTACATGCACACATTTGTACGTGCAAAGTTGGCGCGAAACTGCGCACAACTTTTGTCGGCGTTGAGAGAACTTCTCTTCCTCCCCCCCCCTCTCTCTCTGTCGCTCGCTCTCTTCCTTTCTCTCTTCATAGCACACACATACATAGAGAGAAGTAAGGCGTCGTATTAAGGGCGTAGACGCAACGTGAAACTTTCACCCAAGACTCTCTACATCGACAACGATGTGCTGCTACGTTTGCCCGTGTCGTTACAACGACGAAGGATCATTTTCGATACCCTCATCCCTCCTCTTTCTCTTTCTCTTTCTCTTTTTCTTTTGCTCTTTCGCGTACGAGTTTAATCGATTCGAAATCATTCAATCGACCTTTTATACGAAGTGATAAAGATACGAAAAATATTTGAATCTTGAAAAAATTTTTTACAATACGATTAACTGACGAAGGAATCTAACGAATTACAATTATTCCTTTAACAATTATTCCTTTTAATCATAAATTACATCGACTTTCTTTGAATTTCTATTTTCCTGTGTTTCTTTCTAACTATAAATAATTACCTCGTAAAACTCGATTACGAAAGATCGATCGTTCGCATTTCCCGAAAGCATCGAGAAAAGAAAAAAATAATAACAATAATAATAACAATCTGATTTTTCAAAGTCAAACCGCTAAGGAAACTTCGAAAGCAAGAAACGCGATGATTGTGAGATCTTTAGTTAGGAATACGCAGCTTTATCGTTCGCGCAAAGTCCTATTTCACTCTATCGTTCTCTTCCTGTCGTCAACTCGCATGTGCATTTACTACGTAGAGAAAAAAGAAAAAGAAGGAAAAAAGAATAAGAAGAAGATAAAAAAGGAGAGAAAAAGAAAATAAGAAAAAAGGAGAGAGAGAGAGAGAGAGAGAGAGAGGAGAGATGACTCAAGGAAAGAAGAAGGCGAATGATGAAATAGAGGGCGTGGGGCGAGGAAAGAAAAAGAAAAAAAGAAAAAACAACAACAACAACAACGATGATGATTTCAATTACTACGCATGAAAGAAAACCAACGAGTGATACTACTCTACGACCACTATCGCGGAAAATCGAGAAGAATTACGGGAACTTGCTGTCGGAGCAAAGACTGGCACGATTTTATCGAATATCTATAAATGTAAAAAGGGGGAGGGAAAGAGAGGGGGTAAGAGAGGGGGAGGAGAGGAAGAGAGAGAGAGAGAGAGAGAGAATACGCGAACCCATTAAATTATAACGTTTACCCGTAATCAGTAGTATTATCGTCCCTCCGATTACGCGTGCAGGCAGGCAAATAACGTCGCGCCCCGTCATCGAGTTTCCGGCTGCTTTGCGGTCGAAGATAATGAATCGGGTTGTTGAAAAGAAAGCAAAACGAAGGAAACGTATCGCACAGGCATTGGCCGAACTAGTTAGTAATTCTCATCTTACTAGATTCTTAACGTATTTCGAAGTGTGTGAGTGTATCTATATGTATAGGTATTATATGTATAGGTTATATATTTACATTTAAATTTCTAAATAAACTCACCATCGATCATATCTGACTGGAGTTATTAAATAATGAAGAGATTTAGTACGTATGTTTATACTGATTGGTTATTACTTTAATCGATTAGTATAAAATCGAACGAACGAACCAGAATCAAAGGATCTCTCAAGCGGCCTCATGTCTTGAATGATTCTCACATTTTAAAATCAGGTAGATTGCCGCAACAGGCCAAACATGGATATACGTGTTACGTAGAATATTTCTTAACTTTCTCAAACTAGTACGTTTCTGTTTGCGTTACCTAGAAATCTCTTTTTATCTTTTTTCTATCTTTCTTTCCTTCTTTCTTTCTTGTCTTTCTTTTTCGTCTTTCTATTTTCGTCTTTTTTTAATCCTACGATTAGAAGGATAGGTTTTTTGTTCTGTTCCTTTATTGGAGGGGAAGGATTATTTGGTATCCTTGTAAATCCAGGGAGAAGGGAATCCGAAGCTCAACGAGTTAAAAGAAGTCAGGGAGAGAGAAATGCTCGGCCTTGGTCGGAACGCGGTACGCACGAGCTCACCCACCCAACCAAGGAAGATCATTCATTCTAACTGAGGTGGATGCGCTAGGAAAGATTAAGGAAGATCCGAAGGGCTGATCGAGGTATTCCAAGGAAAAAAGATAACACAAGATTTAGTGGATCGATCAGGAAAGTTGGAACTTCTAACGTGAGAAGAAAAGATAGAAACAAAAAGGAAGGAGGAAACAAAAAGAAAAGAAAGGAAAGGAAAAAAGAAAGGAAAACAAAACTTTGAAGTTGCGTGCGTTTTATCTGAATAAAGAGAAAGATAAGGATTTACCTTTACAGGTTGGAAGAGAATATTAACTTTTATCGGTCATACGTCATCCGTGACGTGTGACATTGACAAGTTATATATAAAACGTCAGTGTTAGATAAAAATTAATCGATGAATAAATGAAGGGAAAGATATAAAAGATAACAAAACATCAAGAATGACATGGATCATCAGTTTAAAAGAGAGAGGAAAACAATACATACATATATATATATATATATATATATATCAGAAAATGTTCATGGAAATGTTAAACGAAAATAGAAAAAGGTTGAAAAAAGGCAAATATGTCGTATATTCTACTAACGAAACTGGTCAAGATATTAAAGTTAGTTACGGGAGATCCACGTGGTTTCCGGAAGGGCATCGATGCTTGTCCAGAAAGAAAAAGAGAGAGAGCAGGGGGGGACAAAGAGAAAGACTCCTGAGAGCAGTGGCAGGGGTGCAGGACGACGAACTCTCGACGGTCGCATCGTCTCGGCGCATCGACGGCGCATCGCGACGCGCCGACTCCACTCTTCTCTCTTCTTCGTTCAGCACGACCTCGACGAGTCGCGACTGCGCCGTTATAACTGCGGCTTGCGGTCGGAAACACGTGGGAACCTGCGGGAGAGAAGTCCTCCCCTATCCCTCACAACCCTCCTCTCTCCACTCTTCTCTCTCGTTCTCTCTTTGCCCCCTCTCTTTCTCTCTATGTTCTCTCGAACTACGTCGCGTCCCGTGAGA
Organism: Dolichovespula saxonica; assembly: GCA_911387935.1. Taxonomy (NCBI): domain Eukaryota; kingdom Metazoa; phylum Arthropoda; class Insecta; order Hymenoptera; family Vespidae; genus Dolichovespula; species Dolichovespula saxonica. The sequence continues at coordinate 8,875,671 of OU426998.1, read as the reverse complement.
ATCCATAGCCCCGACATAGCAAGGAACATAAAGAAGATCCCTCCGTCGAGGCCACCGATAAATACCTTCCGTGTTCCTTCATAGTAGGGAAGGAATTTCCCGCGAAAATTCAAACCTCTTTCTACCTACAGGTGGCGTTAAAGTTGACAAGAACACAAACTTTATGATATGAGTGGAACGATGTATGATTTTTCTTTTCTCTACTAATACGTTTACTATCCTTTGATACGTGTAAATATTATAAAATTCACCAAAGCATATGTCAAACTCGCACTTAAATTAAAATTGATAGATCGGATATTCCAGCTACAAATAACTGAATAAAAATCTTTCGAAGTCATATATGAATTTATTGAGATAACGGACGTGTTAAATCTCAGAGATCTCATACTTCCATCACAGTAGGGAAAGAATTTCCAGTGAAAATTTAAACGATCTTCTATCTACAGATGCTGTTCGTGTTGAGAAGGACACAAATTTTGTGACATGGATGGAATAATTACGATTTCTCTTTTCTACCGTAACACATTCATCACTGTCCTTTAATATATGTATGTATAACATTTACTAAGATATATGTCAAATTCGTGTCAAAATTAAAATTAACAGATTGACATAGCAACTATACTGAATAAAAATCTTCCTAGGTCATATATGAGATCGTTGAGACAATGAACGTGTTAACTATCAAAGGAAATTACAGTACGGAATAAATTTTCCCGCGAAAATTCAAATGTTCTTCTACCTACAGATGGCGTTCGCGCTGTTAAGAACACAAATTTTGTGGCATAGATAGAATAATATATGATTTCATTACCTATTGTAACATATTTATCATTGTCCTTTAATAGAAGTCGAACCCGCGTCTAAATTAAAATTAAAAGATCGACGTAGCATCTAAAAATAGCTGAATAAAAATCTTCCTAGGTTACATGAGCATGTTGAAATAACGAACGTGTTAACCCTCAAAAACCTCATACCTCCATCATAGTAGGGAATGAATTTCCTCTGAAAATTTAAACGTTCTTCTATTTACAGATGATGTTCACGTTGAGGAAAAAAGAATTTTGTGACATGAGTGGTATAATATATGATTTTTCTTTTCTACTGTAACACATTCATCACTGTCCTTTGATACACGTATGTATAACATTCATAAGACATATGTCAAACTGGTATCTAAATTAAAATTAAAATATCATCACAGCTGAATAAAAATAGCTGAATAAAAATCTTCCTAGATCGTATATGAGTTCTTTGAGACAATGAACTCTGTTAACTCTTCGGGACCCGGTAATGTTATGGTGTTGTATTCTAACGGAAATGATACATTCTTCGATGTGCTGTGTCACGTAGAGAAATGGAAGTCGCATTTTATATGATTTTTAGCCGTCGCTAAATTTACGACCGTTTCCAAATCGTCGTGGTAACGTTTTACGAGCGTCGAAACGTTTCAATCTTATTCTCCGATGTGAAATATTCCGTTAGAACGTTTCGAAGGACAACGTATTCGATGATGATTTTTTCTTATCGTCATTAGTATTAAGTGATCAACGATGATGAACATAAAAATACGTTGGGGAACTCTCGTCAATGAAATTATCGTCAGTGATTCTGCTAAAAAATTCCGCGATATATATATATATATATAAATCTGTTGAAATATATTCAGGACGAAAAGAGAATTCATCGCCGTTGGTGAGTTTAACGCACCTCGCGCCAGAGGATATTTCCGTACTCGTTGGCGGCGAAGAGCAGATCGGACAAATGTCTGAGACAAGTTCGGACTGTCTGCAAATATGTTGTCTGTAACAACGGTATGTAGAACTGAAAACGATTTCACGGTTTACTCTTCTAAAAGTAAAGAGATAGTCATAGTTTCCGGTCGGAGTATACAAATCGAAGAAAATTAAAAATAATAGTAATTAAAATCTGAGAAATGATTGATCGTTAGTAAGAAAAATTATTATCTTCCAGATATTATTCCAAAGTAAATAGAAACGATTTTTTGCAGTGCAATAATTAATTAGCACGTTCTAGCAGTATAATTAATATATTTAAAAAAAAAAAAAAAGAAAAAAAAAAAAAAAAAAGTCTGTTCAACGCGAACACGTCGTAACACGAGATCAAAGATTGAGTGTAACCTTTTGACCGAGAGTCGATATTTCTTACCACGAGTATTAGAATTAGAAACGTCGAAGGTAAACGAACGTTACTGAGGTCGATAAAATTATAATGAGAATTGTCATTCTCATCGGAATCGGAATTGTATGATTATAAGAAAAAGGTATAACGAAATATTTCGTTTCCACCTCATAATCAAATCTAAACACGATCGAAAAATTCTATGTTCGGCTAAATTAATTTGGGTGTTAACCTAATCAGATTCAGTTTTCTTTGGAGCGTTCCTTGAAGAAGAAGGAGGAGGAGGAAGAGGAACAGGAGGAGCAGAAGGAGGAGCAGGAGGAGAAGGAGGAACAGGAGGAGCAGAAGGAGGAGCAGGAGGAAGAGGAGGACTACGACGACGAAGAAGAAGAAGGAGAAGAAAAAGAAGGAAAAGACTAAACTTGGATGTCCACAACGAAGTTGGAAGGGAAGAAGGTCGTGCGCAAAGTGCAGAATGAAGATGTAGGTTAGAGCACCCAGCATCCACTCGTGGTACAACTTTGCCGTGACCCCGAGACACGCCGTAGGAATTATTTCTCGGTAGGTGATCACAGCGAGACGCAACACGCGGACCCCGAGACACGCACCTTCTTCTCTTCTCTTCTCTTCTTTTCGTTCTCCGTCCTTTTTTCCTCTTTTCTCTCTCTCTTTCTTTCTTGGACCACTCGGAACTGGTTTCCAAAATGGTTCGCTCGTCCCACATGCGAATACGTACAGCCAACGACAAAACGTCCTTAACTCGTGTGAGCTGGACGAGTTCTTAAAAAAGTATTGAGATGAAAAAAAAGAAAAGAAACAAACAAAAAATAGCGAGAGAGAGAGAGAGAGAGAGAGACAGAGATCCTTCTCCAAATTCGTTCAATAGGAGAAAGAGAAATAAGAGAATTCTATTTATCTATCTCGCGCAATGATTTCGCGGATAAAAGGAGCCGAATAAATCCGGCTTAAGGCACAAACGACCCGGCGTGACGACACGACCGGCCGGACCTCTACTTGCTTGCCTAGAACTTCGGTAGGATAGAGGGGATGGTAGGACGGTGGGGGGTAAAGGAAGGGGTACAGGCGAGGGAGGGAGGTAAGAGAAGGGGGCGGGGTGTATAATCGTGATGAAACGGTATAACGGGGCGTAAGTCCTTCGAGACGATAGCCTCTCGATCTGGAAACTTCCGCGAGTACGACCTCCATATCTGCTAACTCCTTATCCTGACTGTGAATCATACGTAATCTCTGCAAATCTATCTTGAATCATGGGACACGCGCATACATACGCCCGCGCGCGCACACACATCTTACACGTCCGTCCTATCTCGACGAATTATGAAATTCCTCGAAGTAAATTCATCGCGAAGTGAAAATTTCATAGGAACAAGTAAAAAGAAAAATCTGTTCGTTTTGTGCACGTACAAATTGAAAGCGTGCAAAATAAACAAAAAAGAAAATGAGAAGAAAGATGTGGCTATAATTTTTCTATAGAGATATTTCCCATGGAGACTGTCGCATTCGTATAATCTCAACTGAAAAGTCACAATAGAAAAAAAAGATCTTGTTCGATAAACAATATCCATTGAGAGAGTAACTTTATCATTATCATCGTTTGATCTACCTGGGCCACCAACAACAATAAGAAAGATTCTTTTGTCGATAAGATCGAGTATGACTTTTCGAGGTTTTCTCACTCCCGAAGGGTTTATCCGCGAGTAGTCGGACGCGATGCTGAGGCACGCGACGTACCTTTCAAGGTGAACGGGATACGTCTTTCGGAAAGAAAAAGACCGAGGGAAAGAGAGAAATAAAGCAAAAGCATTCACCCCTCCTTCACCTTCTACCTCTCCCTCTCTCCTCCTCCTCCTCCTCTGCTTCTTCTTCTTCTTCTTCTTCTTCTTCTTCCTCCTCGCCTTACTCCTATACCATTCGAACACAGCACTATTCTTTACGAATACTAACTTGAAAAATGTGTATTTTTAATCATGCCAGACAAAGAGGACACGAGGAAGAAGTTAATCTCTACGTGATGTGGTCAAAGATCCGGAATTAAAGAGATAGAGAGAGAGAGAGAGAGAGAGAGAGAGAGAGAGAGAGAGAGAGAGAGAGAGAGAGAGAAACACACTTTGATAATAAAGAAAGAGAGAGGGAAAGATCGACGGGAGATAATCCGATCTCGCAGCAGGTATACATAAGCGCTTGTCAAAACTCTCCTCCGGCATGGCACGCGACTTCCGTTTTTATGCAAATCGCGAGACAAGCGTATCGCGATATTCCCTCAAGCCCGTTGACCCAAGCTGTCTGAAGAATACATTGAGGAGGGAGGAGAGAAAGAGAGAGAGAAAGATACGAATGGACGATTAACTCAAGTGTCTCCTTCTATGCTAATCGCCGTTATTGAAAGTATCCAAAGACTGGATCTAAAAGAGACGATCACAGTAGGCTCCGATAATCTTGTGAAGAAGTTAAGAAAAAAAAAAGAATTAAGAGAGAGAGAGAGAGAGAGAGAGAGAGAGAGAGAGAGAGAGCAACGACTGGACTGGCAGACGAACTGGTCAAACGACATTTTCGAGAGGGTGTGCTCGTGTGCAAGGTGGCTCGCAATTTCTTCTCGCGGACGAAAGACGCTGATACTCCACTCGTGGCGAAGCTGAGCAGAGGAATCAAGTCAGAGCTCGAAGAGTTTCGAAAGTTTGAAGGTAGGAGAAGAAAAGAAGAAGTAGGAAGAAGAGGAGAAGGAGGAGAAGGAAGAGGAGGAAGAAGAGGCGCGTCGTCGCGCCAAGTTCTCACAGAAGCCGAGAGATGGTTGAAAAGAGTCGCGACGGAGTTGTTGCTGTGGTAGTGATAGTGATGGTTGGTAGTAGTGGTTGGTAGTAGTAGCAATAGTAGTGATGATGGTGGTGGTGGTGTGTGGTGACGTGAAGGTAGTGGTAGTGGTAGTAGTAGTAGTAGTAGTAGTAGTAGCAGCAGTAGTGGTGGTGGTGGTGGTGGTGGTGGTAGTGGCGGCACGCACGAAGGAGAGGTAGGTCGAGGTGAGGATAGAGGCGACGAACGGGGAGGTGAGTCGAGGAGAGAAGAAGGAAGAGGAGGAGGTGAAGGAGGAAGAGGCGAAGAAGGAAGGTGGAGGGCGGTGAGGAGGTTTCGAGGAGGCGGCCTTGAGAACACGGACCACGGAGAGATCCGCGGACGCGAAACGAACGAGTGAGAGAGAAAAAGTGAGAGAGAGAGAGAGAGGGAGGGAGGGGGAGTGAAGAGAGAGGGGGAGTGAAGAGAAGGGGAGAGAAAGAGAGAGAGGGATGAAAGGAGAGAGTGCAGAGAGGAGAGGAGGGATGAAGAAAGAGAGAAGACCAGCCGAGCCAACTCCAACGCGAACGAACTGCTTCCACTGGCAAATCATTCGCGGTTCTCATCTGTAGCGATATTAATATAATCTCAAAAATCAAATCTGCTTTTCTTGTTTCTTTAGAAAAAAAATTTTTTTTTTAAATTAAAAAAAATAAATCAAAAAAATGAAGAAAAAGGAAGAAAGAAATTAACTACCCAATGAAACTTTAAACTATGCAAATGAACTATTCAACGAAACTTTATTTTGATTTTTTCTAAACAAGTTCAAAAATAATTGAATTTATCGAAACTGATATTTTATGCAACAGTTGCAATGACGTAAAACATAAGGCAATCAAGGAAACAGCGAAATTACAATAATCGATACGACAGTTTCGTACTTTAAACATTAGTAAAACGTTTACTACGACGGTGGATTTAGTGATAAACGAGAAGAGTTAGAACAAGGAAGATACAATAATCATATGACTAGTTCTCGTTAGAATAATTAAAAGAAAATGTTTTTCCAACGAAAAGGTTAATCCTCTATGATCTTTACAGTGAGAACCACTGGATATCCTGATAGTGTGCGAGCCGCAGGTAGGTCGGTTGAACCTACGGCTGACTCTCTCTCTACGGAATATACAGACACTTGGCGAGGTTCGCGAGGTCACGTGCTCTGCATTCGGACAGGCAGCGCTAATTTCATTATTTATAGCTTAATGTTTGATTTGTCCAACTGGCTATTATTTTCGACGAGCCGTAGACACGTATGACGGTTAGACACGTCTTATTATTAATCGAGGTAGAAAACTGAACCCGAAGAAAGGAAGCAAAGACAAATGATACCAGAGGATCGAACAGATACCGAAGGTTAAAATGTCTCGGTTTTCACGATTAGATTAGAGAAAATAGTTGCGGCAGATAAAGCACTGGATGGGATGTGCACCTCGCGCGAGACTTCCTTTCCCGTCTAATAAATGCAGGATTAAATGAATTCTAGTGAATTAAGCGGTACGCTTCCATGCCCTTATCTCGAGAAAATCTCTTACGATCGTTTCGTACGAAACGATTTAATGAGTCGTATCGTCCCGTGAACGGCACACAGGTCTCTCTCCACCTTCTCTCAATCCACCCATCCTCCCTCACTCTCTCCTAACCATCCATTCCATCAACGATCGTACCTAATAACGAACTGCAAATGTGAGTGTACTGCGTTACGTTTTAAGCCGTCAAGTATACCTTTGTGAGATATCCCGGATGTTAGGTCGATAATCCTTTCAAAAAAGAGAGGGACAGAAAGAGAGAGAGAAAGAGAGATCGAGAATTTATAAGAGAAAGAAAACCTTAAACGTCGTTAAGATTTTTCTAACGATCGTAGCCAGAGTTCCGAGTTGAAACATTAGATAAGGAAAGTTTACATCGGGCACTCTGTGGTATGCAGCCAACGTGTAAACACTTCTCTTGGCAGTGATTCACGAGCGATCCCCTTTCGACCGTCATCGAGAATGTTTGATCTAGAAAAGAGTCAACGTTCCACGACTCGCTATCGATTATGTATCCCATTAGCTAGACTCTTTACGACGACGTTACAGTGACTCATATAACAGGCAAACGATAGGAACTATTCTTCATTAGATTCGGATCGTTCTCGAAATAATGAAGACAAGATTGCGATTATATTTCTACTTTTTTCTCATCTTCTTCTCCTTCTCTCTTGTTACCTCATTTTAAGAGGAAAAAAAAAAAAAGAAAGAAAAGATACTGCACATACATACATACTTACATACACGCGCGCGCGTTCGACAAAGTTTCCTTAATTCTCTGCGGGAGAACGCTCAACGATGATGTGCCGTTTGCCAAATTACACCTGTCCCATGAGAGGTGCACACCTGCACCGATGTTTCTAGGTAAACCGTGACTCAACTTGGCCTCCCGAGGGCCTTTTACCTTCTCTCTCTCTCTCTCTCTCTCTCTCTCTCTCTCTCTCTCTCTCTCACCATCCCCCTCTCCCTCCTTCCTCCCCTCATTGTCACCATTGTAGAGTTCTTACCTAAACCACGTTCGTCCCAGCTCTTCCATTTTTTCTTTCCTCCCCTTCTCTTTCTCTTTCATACTTTTCTTACCTGGCTTTAAGATAGTCATTAAAAAGAGCTAATACCAAGCCGACGTAAAAGAGCAGAAAAATCTTAAAATCCAAGTAGCAAACCCTCTAAAGGAGTACCTAATAAGAAAGATCGTGGTAGCAGCAAGCGTACAAAAATTGCTTGAAATCACGAATATAGAAATAAACGGGAGAGAAAGAGAAAGAGAGAGAGAGAGAGAGAGAGAGAGAGAGAGAGAGAAAATAAAATAATATTCCAACGCTCGTGTAGGGCGGACTCCGTCGTGGTGAAACAAGCAAGCCAGATTGAAAACTCCTAGCGACGAAGCACGTAATCAAATGCACCTTCCTTCGTGATCGAAAAGACCGATAAAGAGAAGAAACTCGCATTAGCATGTATGTACCTACCAAGAGGGGGTTCCCTCTGAGACGATAACGAGGAATTACATACGTGGCTCTTATTAATATTACATTTTTCTTCCTGCCATTATGCTCTCTCTCTCTCTCTCTCTCTCTCTCTCTCTCTCTCTCTCTCTCTCTCATCTATCTGTCTATCTATATATCTATCTTTCTTCCCCTTTCTCTCACTCTTTCTATCTTCATCTTCCAGGTACGACGTATTATGATTCCGCAGTATGATTGTATATCTGCGTATCCACGACGAAAGTAAACGTATGTTATAAAAATATGTCGTCGATGGTATGTGTATATAACAGTGCTTCATTTAGCCACTACGATGCGAACGAACTCCGTGAAACGTTAAATATATCGTGATATTTACAGAACGTTCGGGCTATTTAAACCACCCTAGTCAAAGGGTTCCCTCGCTTCTGTATGCGTACGTTTCTATGTGCACGCAACTTTTTTTTCTTTTGTTATAAAGAAGAGAAAAAAATATATATAAATACATATATATAAATAAATATATATTTATACATATATATAAATAAATATATATTTATACATATATATAAATAAATATATATATCCATATATATAAATAAATAAAGAAAGAAAGCAAATTCGAAAAAATCTGCTCGTTATAAAATTTATATGCATAATCGTGATCAATAAGAAGACGAATTCTTTTTCGTTGTTTCTTTTTCCAATATCGCACACGATTAATTTCAAAAAATTGTCCACAATCGAATCCATTCGAAATTATGAATATTTATGTAATCAGACATAAAAATATTACTTTCATTTGCCCCCCCTCTCATGCCCACGCCAACGCCCACGCCCGTCCGCTCATCTCTTCCCATTTTCTCATATTCCGGTATTTCGAACGAAGGAAGACACGTTATGTGTTCTTATGCCTTGAACCTGCTTGCCCGTGTCTAAAGTTTCGCGCGAAACTGGAAGCCCGTAAAGGTACGCGATACGGCCTGATACGGTCCCTGGGCACAGCTTTTATGCCGGACGATATGGTCATCTATCTAGTAGGTGTGTACTTTGCGTACTAGTAGGTAATCTCACATCAGAAATCGTTCCTAACCTTCGCTCACTATCTTTCCAATCCATCATCGACTATTCGAAATCTTTAAGAAAATGATCTCAGATTTTAAGGATTCTAACATTTAAAAATATTAAAACAATCGTTGAGTTTCTACTATTCTTGTTC
>OU426998.1:8838974-8863974 GCA_911387935.1 Dolichovespula saxonica | reverse complement strand
CTCGTGAGGACATGTTCTCTAGTATACCAGCATCACGTGTCCCTGTCAGTTGACCAATAATTTCACCGACTCACAATCCAACTTTACACCTCCTTTCACCTCCTTCTTCGTCGAATACTTTGTAATACTGTCTTTTCGTTAAAATCATTTTCTACCTTTCTAATCCGAACGCAACCATTAACCAATCGGTATATACAATCAATGGATAGTTCTACGTGATTTAATCTCAAGCTTCGAAGAAGTCACCGGACGAAAAAGGAAAAATAAATATATAAACAAAAAAAGAAAAGAAAAGAAAATAAGAGAAATAAATAAATAAATGAAAAAAAAAAATCGACAAACGACTTTTGTCAACTCTTTCTTCTCTTGCTGTCTAACCTCTTCTCTCCTCGCCATCTCCATCACCATTCTCGCTACATAGGTCGTCGTAGTATCGCGGAAGAAAAGGACATCTTTCGGGTTCGTGCTGTCGAATAACGGTACGTCTCGAAGATCAGAAGTTAACAGGCACATTTCGAATGAACGCGCGCGTCCTTCATGAATATAGCTGCAACCATGTCGCGTGGCACGTTCGAGAACGCACAACGGTCGCCAGAGGAAGATCCTGACCGAGGTACGATAACGGATTCTTCGGTTATACTGTTACTACGCCCGGGAGAACGTATCTACTAGTAAGCGACGATTGGCATGGAAAGAAGTATCGAACCGTAAAACAATATCCTTTTGAAAATGTACAACTAATTGTAAGTAGAAATCCACTGTTCGTTGAATCCGTAGATAATGTTGTGAACAGTAAACGATAATTAACGCTCTACGCCTAGCTACATCGAGATGGATCCCTCCAGGAGAATCCGAACATTTTCTTTTTGTTTGTTTTCCTTTTACTTCGTGTTTTACCCGAGTCCCAAGCAAAGGATACAAAGTGAACTATTTTAACGATCGGAGGACACGCGATGGGTATTAAATCGTATCGTCAAAAATAAATTCAAAGCGTCAAACGTCACGGAAGGTAGTCTCTGTACAGTGGTGTGTATTATGGTTCGGATGAACGTACGACGCATCTTAATCATCCGTATAGATAGAGAGAACTTCCTTCTCTATTCTAACAATCACGATCAAACACCTTAGACTGAAAGTTAGTGAGCGAGCAATTAGAAACAGATTCCATCGACATCTCGTTCTTCTTTGACCAGTTAACTGTCGCAGTATTCGTCTCACGGTCGGATATGAAAGAAGCTACCACCAAAGCAATCGATACACATTACACGAGCCATTCACTAGTCGCTATACGGAAGTAACTGGCTAGAGAATTACGGGAAATCATAAAACTCGTCTGTGGTTTTGATTTTCACGTATGAAAGCACGAACGAACAAACGGACGGACGCACGCACGCACGAATGCACGCACGCGTATACAGTTTTCTATAAAATTTCAGATATTTTAAGCATGGGACGGACACCCACATGATGCTCATAGAGCACAACAAATACACATTAAACATAGCGCGTAGAAGCTAACGGATCGATCGTACCACGTGACGTACATACACCTGTGCTCTTTTCCCTAGGAGGGATATCTCAGGTGACACTATAGCGTCACGTAACGAAGACACCGTTTTCTTTCGCCTCGCAACTTCCCTACTTACACTGGTCAGAAAGGCGTCTTTCGTATCTTTGAGTACGAGAAAATAATGTAAAGGAAAAATATGATCCGGATCGATTCATGTATTACTATCGAAGTGAAATTACCTGAAGTAATGAGAGCCAAAAGGTGAGCAATAGAAGGGATCGTTGTGCATGTGAGGTTGTCCCGGTGCTTGAGGATGTCCATGCGGTCCCATTGGACCGGCTGGTCCAGGGCCACACATTCCAGGAGCATTTTGAGGTTGCATACCGGCTGGAGCCATCATGCCAGCAGCGTTTGGTGGCATTGGATGTGGGCCTGGATGATGAGGCGAACCGACCATATGAGGAGCCGGATGATGAGGATGAGGTGAAGGCCCACCAGCCGGCATATGAGGATGGGGCGCGTGCGGTGATCCGCTCATCATGCCATGGGGTGGCATAGGATGGGGACTTGGCGAGGCCCCGTTCAAATGAGGCCCCGTCCCGACGCCACCGTGTGGCGTCGGCGGGCCACCGGCATGCGTCGGCGTTGTCGCAGGCTGCGGAGCCGGTAAATTCGGGGGCCCGGTCCCTGCGAGCGGCGGCAGCGGCCCGTTCGCCATGTTGTTTAACTGCGTGAGCGAGGCCGCGGCCGATGCCATTGCCTGGAGCGGGTTCGTCGTGGCGGCGGCGGCACCGATGCTCGACGCCGTCGTATTGAGGTTACTGTTGCTTAGACTGTTCCCGTTGTTGTTGGTCAAATTGCCGAGGCCGTTTAAGGAGTTGCCGCCGATAATGCTCCCGTTCCCGCCGTTGCTGTTGATCAACTGATTGTTTCCGTTGATGTTGCTATTATTAACGTTATTGTTGTTGTTGTTGCTGCCGCTTATGCCGCCGCCGAGAGATTGCAGTGACGGCGGCAGCGGTGGCGAGCCGGCGGGGGACGCAGCCGGGCCCCCGAGGCACCGGCCCGACGGACCGGAGGCGGTTACGCTGCTGGCCGCTACCGGCACGCCGGCGTGGAGTGGTATTCCACCTGGGGGGCGCTGCGCCACCCTCACCGGCATCACTCCCCACTCCACGACCTGGCTCTTCTCACCCGCCCCGTATAACTCGCGTCGAGATTTTCACCACTCCACTGCTTTCCTCTGCCTCTACGATCTTTCCTACCTACTCTCACCCCTCTTCTCCACCACCCCTCTCTGTCACTTCCTATCTCTTTTTTCTTTCTTTCTCTCTCTCTCTCTTTCTGTTTTTTTCTCGAACCACTCTTTCGTTCGCCTCTCAACACTCTTGTATTCTACCAACGATGGTTTTTCTCGTCCCGCGCGGAATTACTTTTACGTTTTATTACTCCACCACGTGCCAAGACAAAAAGATTATCTTTTCCCTGGGACGGCTATACGAATGTTTCTAAGATCTTCGTCATAGCTGAAGGAGGGGAAAGTAAAAGAGCATCGACGAGTAACTGATACAACACACCATCTGTTTATCCTTATCAAAGTTTTTTACTTTTTTCCTCGCGAAAATAACGATCCACCAAATCCTAAAGCACTGAATCTCACACTGATAAAGAACTCGCGTCTTGATTCGAAAAAATTATTCGCTCTTGCGAACAATCTTTTTATTTTCTTTTATTTCTCTCTCTCTTGCTCTCTTTCTTTCTCTTTTACTAAAGAGCACCGATCACTTTACTAAAAACAACAAGAAGAACACTGTAACTCGTAAACTCTCAATAGTACCGAACGCACTCCTTTTCTGTCAGTGTCGTAGAATGAAGATGTTAGTTGCTGTTACTGATGCCGATGTTGCTGCGGCGACGGCGGCGTCGACAACAGCATATCCTTCGAGGCACGTGGCCATCGCGCCGACAGCGTCGCGACGCGTACCAACGCGGCTAGTCAGCACTCTTCCTCTCCCATCCATTCTTTTCTCTTTCTCTCTCTCTCTCTCTCTCTCTCTCTCTCTCTCGCTCACTCCTGTTCTTTTTTCGATTGTTCCAACACTCTACTCTATCTCTCCCTCTTTCTTACAACACCATCGGTCTATCTCACTCACTCACTCAATCACTCACTCACTCACTCACTCACTCTCTCTCTTTCTCTCTCTCTCTCTCTCTCTCTCTCTCTCTCACTCACTCTCTCTTTCTCTCTCTCTCTACTGCTCTCCCTCTCTCTCTCTCTCTTCACTCGCTTCTAGCAACGATGGCCGATCTTTCTCATCTCGTACGAACACGTACTAACCAACCAAATCTCACGCTGGAACATCGATATTCCAAACTTTCGATGATACGGTCTTGCATACTTCCTTTCTATCTCTATGAGCAACACTTATATATATTATAACCCCGTATCCTTCGACGAATACGAAAAATTTCTTTCCCGTTGAGATAAAAAAGATAGAAAGAAAGAAACAAAAAAAAAAGAAAGAAAGAAAAAATGTAGCAAAGAAAAGGAAGAAAAATTCCGGGGTTGGTGGGGGGAAGAGAGAGAGAAAGAGAGAGAGAGAGAGAAAGATGGGATCGTCGTTCGATCACTCTAAAATTTTATGTAGCACATCCGCCTTTCTCGAGATATATCGCTCACGAATGTGCGACTAACCAATCTCTATCGATGCCGGGTCGGTCGCTAATGAAAATCTTGAAAGCGCACTCAAGGAATAGAATAATACGAACAACAATAGCGAACGAAAAAACAACGCACTCTCGACGAAAGCGGTCGCGTTACTGCGAAGCGGCAGGCGTGGCGGCGCTAGTGTCACCCTAGGTGGGGAGCAGAGCGTATGGTAGGGGAAACAACGCGTTACCAATGATGGAGGGGAGAGAACACGAAGGAGAGAACGCCGATGCTGTGGAACACGGTGGGGAGCCACGTGAGCGACCGCGACGCCCGCCATCCACGCAACTGCCCTAACCTACACGTTCTAGCTACCCTTTCCGAAAAACTTCCCCCTTTCAGAAGTACTCGTTACTCTACTGCTCCCTCCTAGCCCCAACTCCTCTTTACTACCTATCTCTTTCTCCAAATCCACACTACCTCCTAACCTCACCCTCCTCCCACCGTTTTACGGATGATACGCTGAATACGGAGTTCTTTCCATTCGTATTCCCAAATTTTTTTTCTATCTTTTTTTCTTTTTGTCTTTTCCTTAGAAATATGTTTCTAATTCCCAAAATACGACCTTTTTACGTTTTTCACGACAACATTATTTATATCGATTAATCATTATCATTATAGTAGAATACGTGTTGTTAGCAGTCGCCATTATTATTATATTGTTACTGTTATTATTATTATTATTGTTATTATTATATATTATTATTGCATAATTATTATCATGAGCTATAGGTAGGATCATCATTAATCCATCGCAGTATATATTATTTTTTCTTATCGAATATCTCTTACCGAATAATTATCGTTAACTTGTTATCAATTTTTCTCCAGATATTATTCAATTTTACAATTACTTTACATAAATATCGTATTTCAAGTGATTAATGTATCTACTTAATATCCTTTATAATTTCGTTCTCTCAATGTGCAAACGTAGAAACGGTTGATTATTACTCGACCGAAATGTGGTGTCGAGTTAAAGAAAATTTACGTATACGAAATAAAACGTGCGAATAGATAAAAAAAAAAGAATAAAGAAAGAAAGAAAGAAAAATAAATCAGTAGATTTTCGATTACTGTTCGATAAATCGTCTCGATCAAAGAGACTGGGGAGACGTACATATCTTCGTCAAAGTCGCCAGGCGGAGACAAAGTTTCACTTTCCAAGCGATTCGAATCGCTTGTCGTGTCGGGATGTCGTTGAGGATTGATTCGAGGGTATCCACCGAGGATCAACGGGACTTCGGAAATCCGATTCGACGTAATCGGGGTCAAGTTGAACGCATTTGTACGACTGACGAAAGAACAACGACCCTTCTTGGCGCCTACAGACATGCATCCGACAGAGCATCGAAACTTTCAAGAACCAACGAAAAACTATCTCTTTAAAATCTTAATATTTATTTTCTTTTCTTTTTCTTCTTTTTTCGATCTTCGTGATATAAAGAAGAGAAAGGGGATGGGGGAGGGGAAAAGAGCCTGGTCCAATCTACGTTGAAAAGTTTGTTAGTATGGAGAATATCGAGTGTTGCGAGAAACGACCACGAGAAAAAATCTTTGATTTCTGTACGTAACAAGCACCCACCCATCCACCCAGCCGTTAAAGGCGCACCCTAAGCCCGACTGATCTCCTTTCCACGTTCGTTCGAGCGTTACGGGGAAAGTTTGGTTACATACACGAACGATACCAACTGCATATGTGCATATGGAAGACCTCACCCACTTATGAGGTGTATTTGATGTAAGTGGAAAAAAAAGAGTAAGAGAGAGAAAGAAAGAGAGAAAGAGAGAGAGAGAGAGAGAGAGAGAGAGAGAGAGAGAGAGAGAGAGAAATAAGAAGGAGAAAAAGTGACGCCTTACGACGATCTTTATATTATTTACAATCTTTGCCTGATATTTCTTAGCCTCGTCTACTCGTAAAAATAAAAGTTTACGAGATAGAGGAAGCGTTCCTCGAATTGTTACTCTTACTTCCAAAGCTCGTAGCCGTGCCACGGAAGAAGTGGCTACCGACTTTCGCCAATGGCCACCTAAAGTGGAGTGCCTCGAAAGCGACATCCATAATCGTGTAAATCGTACATATGTATCTATGTACGTGCAAGCTATTGTTACATGCGTGTATATACATACATACATATCTCCATACATTCGTACATACGTACATACTTATATAGATACATACATATATATATGCATACATACATATGCATATACACACGTGTACATATATATATATATATATATATATATATATATACGTGTGTACATATGTATATATATATATGTAGGTACGTAGATACTTATGTATATATATATATATATGTTCAACGAGAGCGATTGTCTCGCTCGTGTTTTACGATAAAAGGATGAAACACGGATACTTGGCCTTTCATAATGAATTTAATACACTCGATGATAAAACGTATGGCTTATAGTATACTTTATTACCAACCTGTTTTCGAATAATCAAACCGCGACATTTAATGCGATAATTATACGTTTATATTTACGATATCATTAATTATTAATTTCCTTTTAAGCGCTAGGAAACAAACTAAGTTATTTTCAACGCGAGAGAATGATAGATCATCGATCGTATGCCCCACTCCTCTCCCAAAATAATGAGAACGAAAGAAAAATACATACTTTTAAATAATCTATCTTGTTCTCTTTCTCTTTCTCCCCCATCCCCTCCCTCCTTACCGAGCGTCGAAAAGAAGCAGGAAAAATATTTTAAAGATTTACGAACGAACGAGAGACGAGTATAATATATAAATGAATTTTACTAGACAAAATTATTTAGAATGAGGGCCTAATCGATTCGTTATCACCGTTTCACTGTGTTTATCGCTTCGTTCGAAGAAGTTACGTTCGCTAAGATCGGACACTCTCGAACAGAGATAAAAAGGAAGAAGAAATAAAGCGTGACTCACTGGCAAGCAGATCGGTCATAAATTTTTACTAATAGATTATCGTAACAGTTTTAAATATGGCGTAATACTGTCTCGAATTTCTTTAAACTTTCTTTTTCTTTCGTTTTTTTTACTCTTTCGATGTTACATTCCTCGACAGTTAAATTCGAGATTACAGAGACGATTTCTAAATTCAAGAAATTAATCGTTCGTACAATCACGTCATTCTTCTTATCGAATATTATAAATATAATTTTCTAACAAAAGTATAGTAGTACGTTATTCTACTAGTTTGCGATGGACAGAGAACAGAGGTTAGGAATGATACAAAGATAATAACGAGGTTTTAACCGCGGCCTAAGGCTCTTCTTGGGTAGAAATTCAGGTAACTTGGTACTCACCGTACGCAGGTAGAGTTTAAGACAAAGGTGATCATTTTTCGTCACATGGCCACAAATCAACCGTTTATATAGTTTTAGTTATTGTTATTATTAATTGGAAAATATTTACGAAAAAGTAACAAGGGATTATTTAAATATTTTATTATTTACCTCGTCATATTTGGACATCTTAATTACTTTAGTATTATCCATAGTAAAAGATTATTGAAAAATAAATCATTATGTCCAACGAAGATTTATATTTTCGTCGCAAAGAAGATAATAGTGAGTTAAAATACGACTTCAGGTATTTCCAGGGTCTTTAAAAAAAAATCTTACCGTAAAACTCTCTTTTTTATTACTCAATAGTCGAAAGTATATTTAGAAAATGGCCGATAGAAAATTTGTAATATAGTTTGACGAAAATACACGATAAATATAAAATTATCCAAAAAAATAATAATCATCACGGATCTGTACGTAGTAATACAAAGGAATGTAACACGCGACTCGGTACACGTTACGTCATGATAACTGTCTTCTGGTTACATAAAACAATGACGAATAATTAATGTGTTCCTTGAAGCCGAACACGCAAACGCTTCCTTCAAGAGCACGAGAGCGTATGTATATAAGTATGTATTTACTTACATACGCTGCACATTAAAACGTTTCAATGAATCCTCACAATCATCGATCCTTTTAACTCTCTATACTATTTTGTTCAACCGTATTGATAAATCTTAGGAAAATATGATAAGAAACAATTTCCTTCTTTCTTTCTTTCATTCTTTGTTTGAAAAATGTATCTATGTATAGAAGATACCACGTTAGAAAATGAAATTTTCTTTACGTGGGTGGTGTTTCTGGACTATACACATCACGTACGGCCTTCTGACATTGTCGTTCGAAGCGAGAATGAAAAGGAAAGAAAGAGAGAGAGAGAGAGAGAGAGAGAGAGAGAGAGAGAGAGAGAGAGAGAGAGAGAGAAATATAAAGAGAAAAAGAGAGAAAGGGAGAGAGAGAGAGAGGGAGCGAGAGTGTGAGGAGGAAGGAGAGTCAGGTCCGGTCTTGGATAGACTACCAAGAATTCTCTGGGACCATTAATCTGGCCTTTGCGACACCCGGCTACCTCCCCAGCACGTCTCTGCCGCAGTCCGAACATTTCGGGCCCAGGTAGGAACGTACTCTACAGACCCAACCTGATCCAAAGGAGCCAACGTCATTGTCCGAAGACGGTAATGGACCCACCTTCGAACTGGCAAAGCCGACGACCGCCGTTACCCAGTTATTGCTCCGTTTCGAGACCGATCATACAAATAAATTCGAAGTAAATATTTCGTTATTTCGGAATTACCTTGATATTATTATAAAGATTCGCACATACGTCACTCGACGGTCGATGTCAAAATACACTATAAATATACGTTAAAATTTGATAACACACAATAAGATGAATCTCAGTAAATGTGGATTTATGTATTTAATGGAGAAACATTCTCTTTCGTTCTCTCTCTCTCTCTCTCTCACTCTCTCTCTCTCTCTCTCTCTCTCTCTCTCGTGGGATACGTATTAAACTGAAATAATCGTTCGAGCGTATATACGAAAGAAATTGTTTACTCATATAAAAGAGAGAAAGAGAAAGAGAGAAAGAGAAAAAGAGAGAGAAAGAGAGAGAAAGAGAGAGAGAGAGAGAGAGAGAGAGAGAGAGAGAGAGAGAGAGAGGGAAACAATTAGAGGCCAAATAAAGACAACACAAGTCACAGACGAGTGAGTTCGCAAGGAACGCGTATGTGATTTTGGTTACGCCATGTGCCTGTACGTTGACCTCCAGATAAAGGTAGAAGAAAAAGATGGAGAGAGAGAGAGGGAGGAGAGGGAGGGAAGGAGAGAAGGGGAAGGAAGCAGAGTGTACCAGAAGCAGGGTAAAGATGGTTGAAGTAGAGAAAGAGAATCAGAGAGAGAGAGAGAGAGAGAGAGAGAGAGAGAGAGAGAGAGAGAGAGAGAGAGAGAGAGAGAGAGAGAGAGAGAGCACTAAAGGACAAGTCGAAAGGAGGAAGAGGAAGAGGAAGAAGAAGAACATTTACTCACCGTTTGTTCTTTCTTTCTTTCTTATTCTTACCCGAGAGAAGCTACTTCGGTTCGAACGTGTTGCTACCATCGAAAGAAACGAAGACAAACCTAGTGGATGATTGAAGAAAGAAAAAAGAGAGGAAGAGAGAAAGAGAGAGGCTGAGAACTCACTTTGCGACGATTGGCATATAACGTTTTGTGTACACAGCAAGTAGGAAGACGAGACTGGGTAGGAACATCTTCACGGAAGATGCGGATACTCCTTGACCACTTTAAGAAACACTCTTTGAACGTTTATCAATACATGAAGGATTGGTAGAAGAGGGACGGAGAGAGAGAGAGAGAGAGAGAGAGAGAGAGAGAGAGAGAGAGAGAGAGAAAGAAGAAGAAAAAGGAGGGAGGAAGAGGAGAACGTTCGTAAAAATATTCGGCTCGATAAAAGCGCAGATTGCGGTGCGTGTTTACGGTCACCGTTATTTACGGTTCTTTTAAACCGCGATCGAGATATCGCGATGAATTTCTTGCCCCAACGTTGTTCGCTCGAGCGAACTACATACATATGTATGTAAATACGTACGTACTACGTGTGTGTGTATTCATATACATCTATATATATACATACATCGAATAAAACGATCGATCTATCACCACAAATCGAAGGAAAATACGACATTTCTCCTATGTATATATATGTGTATTTATGTATGTATAAATACACACACACACGTGTATATATATATATATATATATATATTTCTTTTTTCTTTTTCGTTATTTTCCTTTTATCATCGTCGTTCCACAGTGAAATAGGGAGAAACGAAAAAGAGAGCAACCGTTCGACGTTAAACGTCCAATAATGATCGACTTTCATTTCTATCGTCGTTTTTGATGCAACTGATGCTGCGGCAAGCAAGAGCATCATCGGACATTGCGATAACGTTCCCCCGGTACTTTTTAATTACAATGTAATTAAACATAAATCGAAGGGTTGCGCACTTTCGCGCCGACATACGAGAGGTACCCTTCCGAATGTTCTTTTTTTATTTTTTCTTTATTTCTTTTTTTTTTCTTTCTTTGTGAATACTTTGATGGGATAGTTTTTTTTTTCTGAAAATCGTGTAGAAAGGCATCAATATTAACGGTGTTTATAGAGATGGCTAAACAAAAATACGAGTTGGGCTGGTGAAATAGATTATAACAAAGACAAAAACAAAAAGAGAAAGAGAAAGAGAGAGAGAGAGAGAGAGAGAGAGAGAGAGAGAGAGAGAGAGAGAGAGAGAGAGAGAGAGAGAGAGAAATAGTTTGATGAAGATTAAAATAAAATGAGAGAGTAAAAGAGAAAGAGAGAACGAGACAGACAGACAGACAGACAGAAAGAGAGATACGATGCCATTGGAATCAAAATGCACGTCTCGCTATCTTGTAAGATGTCAGAATAACATCCGAACACGGAACCATTAGACCAATCGAATGAGGAATGCCTTAGCATCTGAAAAGGGCACGTTTTTTATCCAACAAGCAAGCACTTTTATTACACTCGCCGTGCTCAGTTAATGGCGCGCGTGCCACTTCCTTTATCTTTCTTTTTTCTTCTCCTCCTACCGAAGCCAATTCTAGTATGAACCACGTGCCTGTCTGTTTGCTTGCTTTATTTTCTCTCTCTCTCTCTCTCTCTCTCTCTATCTATCTATCTATCTATCTCTATCTCTTTCTCTCTATCCATGAAGTCAAGTCGATAGACACCATAAAATTGCGTACGGTGAACTACAATGAACAACCCTGAATGTCTCGAGAAAGAGTTCGAAAGTCCTGGAGAGGTGGGAATGAATAGAAAAAAATAAGTAAATAATAAACGAAAAGAAAGAAAAAGAAACCAAGAAAAAGAATAAGAAAAAAGAAAGGCGTACGAAGAACACGAACGTCGGCTCGATCGATTCTGTTTTTCTTCTTCTCTTCTTTTTTCTTTCCTTTATTTATCTTTTTTTTCTTTCTTTTTTTAAGTAGAGTACCCTGTCTCCGATGCGATAAGTAATCTTGTAGCGGAACACCGAAAGCGTGGATACGAGTTACACTCGAAGAGACTGCTCTTGTACGTATTCGAGCTGCGTCTTACGCGTGCTTAAAGCTTCGTTCACAATAAATATTTTACTCGTATTTGTGAGACTTATGTTGTGTCTTTCCGTGATCTATTAATAATAATTATGTACATATCATACATACATACGTACAAACGTACATATGTACATAAACACACATATATATAAACATATAAAAATAAATAAATCAGTGACTGCAAATTTGTGAAGACAATGTCGAATGAATTCATTTACTATTCGTCGTGAGAACGAGCAATTAAATTATAATTACTGACGAGTATGGAACAGCATACGAAATTTCTCTCTCTCTCTCTCTCTCTCTCTCTCTGTCTGTCTGTCTCTCTATTCATCTATCTCAGCAAATTCCTCGTTTCCGTGGCACACCGTCATTGAACGGACGAGTGTCACGCTCTTGTACGAAGGTTTCTAGAGTACTCTAAGCTCGATATACTTAGTGGTTACCCAATCACCCTCAATCTGGGCCACAACTATCTAGCAACTCCTTGGTGACACCGTCGTAGATACACAAGGCGCGTGGTCCTTCGAGAATTAGATCGAAGTTTGAATTCATGGTCGTTGGTCAAGGTGTTCCTCTCTCTCTCTCTCTCTCTCTCTCTCTCTCTCTCTCTCTCTCTCTCTCTCTTCTCGCTCTCTCTGTCTTTCTCTCTTTCTTGCATCACATTTCGTGCTTATCCTCTACACGAGCGTTGAAGTTACCGTAAAATCAACGGAGAAACATACTTAAAACTAAGTACAACCTATTCACGTTCGAATCTTAACTTTTCGTGTAACTTTGAATTCACACGTTCGCGCGCGCGTGTATATATATACTCTTTTTTGTTTCTTCTTCTTTTTTTAATTGTATATACATTTTCTCTTCGCAAAATGAATCGTTAATTCATATCCATAATTTAATACTCGCTAAGCGTAAGTGTTATACTTTGTAAAATTTAGTTCGTATTATTAATTTCGTGCTATATTAGAGTATGGAGAAGAAAAAAAAAATAAAAAGAAAGAAAAGTTATGAATTTTGTATCTTGTAAACGCGACGTTTTTGAGAAAAATTGTTCATACGAAAGAGTTATTTGATTTCAAAGAGGGAAGGGGGAATATTATGATATTTATTTAGTGATAGATTAAGAAATTCTTTTTTCTCTTTTCTTGTCTTTCTCTTTTCTTCTCTTTCTGTATGTTTCTTCTTCTTTTTTTTTTTTAATAGCAATTTATCATTTTTTATAATGGTTACATATTCTGCATAAAAGTACATGTAACTTTTGTAGGATATATTTTTTTTATATACACCATCAATGTTTCGAGATACATAACGAAATATCATTACACTTATACAATAAAAAAAAAAATATCGATAACCAGCAACTTTCGTGGAAAAGTATAAGAGATAACTATTTAACTTTTCGATTTAACTCTTGAGATTATTTGTATATTATAATTTACGAAACATAAAATGTTTAATTAGCGTGTTTATTATTTCTTATGTCTTATGCTGATGCAAGTACGTATATAACGTTCACGTTAGTACAAACATTAGCATGCGTAAATAAATATATCGTAAAAAAAAAATATGCGAACGATTGACGATTGCAGATGTAGGTACTGCTTGAGAAATTTACATATGTTTTATCTTTTGTAACTCTCCTTTAAAAGCTGCGTTTATATGTATCTTGGAAAATTGAAGATGAATAAAAAAATATCTAAAACGATTGTTACTTGTTTTGTTATGTAAGATAATATGTTGTCATTATAAAAAACAAGTATGTTCTTATCAAAGAAATAAAAATAAAAAGGGAACAGCAAAGTTGACTTTAAAATAACTTTGAAACCTTTCATCAAATAAAAAAAAATTAATGTCAAAATATCTCTTCCCCCACCCCCTACTTCTTCAAAATCCGGAAACTCTTAATTGTATATAATAATTGTTTGTAGAATTTTTCTCACAAACGCATGATATTTCCGAGATAACAATATATAACGATTTATTTTGAACACCCGTTATAATATCTTTTTTAGACATGAAAAATATTAAGACTATAGTAGTAAAAACTATATTTATTTGATACAAATATTTAACATTCAAATACTTTATTTACGTAACATTTAAATATACAGATATTCATATTTTATTTCGATGAATAAACATTAAAGATTTTTAATAAAATATCCATTAACTCATACAAGCAAATATTCTTATTGCCACTCAATTATTATTAATTAATAACGATTCATTATTTTTCAAGACATTAAAAATATAAGAGAGAATATCTTCAATTTGATTTATATCGTTATCATTATCGTTATCGTTATCGTTAGCGAATAAAAGATGAAGAGGTCACCAGGTCATTTTCAATGTTCGTCCTGTCGCGTGCGCTTTCGAACCCAGTATTCCCGTTACTCTGCGAAGATAGATCTCCTCCATGGCTCCCACATGGTTGGCCTCCGGGCCCAATTAATGAATCTAATGAGATAATTGATCGGGCTCACGTTAACGTGCGCATACATTCTCTCTCCCATATTATCTCTCTCTCTCTCTCTTTCTCTCTCTCTCTCTCTCTCTCTCTCTCTCTCTCTTTCTCACACTTACATACATACATACATACATACACAAGCAAACAGACACGCAGCAGACAGATAGACAGACATAGGCGTGTTGTAAGTACGACTCGACTCGACTTATCGCGACAAACGATCTCAAAGCTGTCGTATTTTCATTTGACGAGTGTGTTTTTCTTTGCAAAAATATACTCCTATTGCAAAAGAAATAAGTAAAAGTGTGTGTGTGTGTGTGTTTGAAGGATTCCCTAAAAAATCTTTTGTTACAATCGTTATTTATTCAATTCGACTCAACTTTCACGGGCCACGTTTAAATTTCGATCAAATTTCACACTCGTAATCTCTCCGAACTTTCATTTTAAGCGGATATGTAACCAACCAACGGTATTCATCACGCATCACTGTGTTCCTCCGTTCGGTTCCATCAGACTCGCAAAATAATTACAAACGTAGGTAGGTGTACAGATTTGGGACGAGCTTCCATGTATCTATATACATAGATATGCATACCATTCGGATGGATGTTTCATTAACTAATTACCCCCCTCAAAAATCTGCTGCTAATTATCGATAGTGAACGGAAACAATCGAGTTAAAAGAAATAATACTTTTTATGTCAGTTGACGTTCTTGTAAGGGAGAAAAAAAAGAATTAAATAAATAAATAAAAGAAAAAACAAAAACGATCTCATTATACTACGATACGTTGGGAGGAAAACGTGAAAGAAACGTACGCATAATTAATAAGTTGAAATATAACCGATTGATTTATTCGGATATTCACTCGTTCGGGATTAAAATAATAGGTTGAACAAATATAACGTTCAAAACATCGTAACTAAAAACTCCTGATATATTTAACTCTAATATTAAATTATCTTCCTTCATCTCTTAAAACTGTAATAATCAAATTCATATCATGTTCTTGTACTTAAATGTTATATAGTACTATCTAAGTAGATAACAAAGAGAATGTAATTTCTCGAGTCGAACAAAGGAAGAAAATTCTTCGACGACGATCGAAAATGCATTTTCATTTTCACGCTTAAAGGCAAAGAAGACGTCGTCAACCACCTCCACCTCTTCTCTCTCTCTCTCTCTCTCTCTCTCTCTCTCTCTCTCTCTCTCTCTCTCTCTCTCTCTCTCTCTCTTTCTCTTGGACTAAGAGGAGGGCAAGAGATGGATAAGGTTGGGTGAAGTAGAAAGGGAAGAGGTGGGTTTGGGAGGGGAGGGGTTGAAAAGAAATAGAAGAGGCAAGGGAAAGCATGGAAGAGGGGGGCGCGGACAACGTGAAACGCTATCGTGAAATTAACTTGAAGGTTGTAATCTTTAGAGGTCATCTAATTACGCGGTAAAACGGCGTTAATTCGCGGTTAATTTCTTAACGAGATAACGCCGACGCTTGCTAAGGTAAAAGGAGGCGTTGTACCGCGGTTGCATTAGAGCCTCTAATGGCCCCGCGTGGCTACTTCCGAGTGCCCGGTGGGTGGGTAAATAAAAAAAGGGGACGATAAGGTAAAAAAAGAAGAAGGAAGAGGAGAAGAAGGAAAAGAAGAAGACGACGACGAAAAGAAGAGGATGAGGAGAAGGAGGATGAGTAAGAGGAAGAAGAGGAAGAAGAAGAAGAAGAAAGGAAAAACAGGTACTATCCTAATTAATTGGCGCGTAATTAAAACTACCAACGACAACTTGTCGGAAAGATCTCCAATTCTGCCAAGGATTCCAATGCTCTCTCTCTCTCTCTCTCTCTCTCTCTCTCTCTCGCGCGCGCGCTTTTCTTTTACTCACCTCTAAAGTACTTCAAATATTTAATAATAAATATCGGATGACTTCGGCTGACATTAGATATTGCTTTATGTGGAATAATTTTTTTTTCTTTTTGTTTCGTTTTATTTAGTTTCATTCTTTACACGGCCGAAACCAAAGATAAGGTATTGCGATGAGTGTACAAGTATATATATTCGTAACATAAAGTAAAATATATATATATATATATATATATATATATATATATATATATATATATATATACATACAATAGTTTACATACGTTATACATTTTGTTCCACGTAAGAAGCAATGATCGTAGGAACGATTAAAATTGCACGAACATATCAGAAGGAGGAAAAGAGGAGGGGAAGAAAAAATCAAATCAAATCAATTTCCATACCGAATTGAATAACCTTTCAAATGACTTGTAAAACGTATTTCCCTGAAAGCATCGTCGGGACTGAGCCTATCTCTTTTGCTTCTAGCGATTTAGCTAATCCGCAACAAGCTGCGTTAGAACGCCAAGAATTTCAGTTCTCTGGCTCGAAAATTGCCAACTGAAAAGTCGGTATTTTGCCGTCGGTATGCTCGTACAGAGGAAACGATTCCAAGATCGGCAAGCGGTTAATCTGGCTCATCGTTTCCCGACGAGAACATCTACCTCATTAACCGTCTCATAGAAGCTTTTACCGATCCTATGAATATTTCTCAAACATAACTGCTTTTACCTGGTTCATGGAACTCCAAGTAGTAGTTCTCTATGTTGCTCGATTCAAACGTTCGATGAACTTCTTCTTCTTCTGTCTCTTCTTTTTTCAAATCGCTTTATCAATATTGATACGAGAGAAAAAATATATACATAAATATATTTAGGTTAGTAGTTGTACAAGAAAAATATAGACATACATATATTTTTAGGTTAATAGAAGAACAAGAAATACGCACGCACACATACACGCACACACACACCTACCTTCGATATGTAAATATACTATACCTATACTATACTATCGCACTTGTAACGCGCGTGTATACTATACCTATACTATGCTATGACACAAGTAACGATTAGAAATCAATGTATTTTCGCTTCGTAAAAAAAAAGAAAAAAGAACTGAAATAAAATAACATGAAGAAAGAAAGAAAAAGAGATAGTCGTTCTTGGCATTGCCAAAGACGAAAGTAACGCGTGTCTAATGCTTAAACAAGCAAAAAGAGAGAAAAAGAAAAGAAAGGAAGATCGAAAGATAGAAAGATATAAAGAAAGAAAGAGTAAAAGGGAAAGACAAGGGGAGGATTCGTTGGCACGGATTCTAGCAAGAAATTTCACGGCACTTACCACCGTGGATTTATTAGCGTCTAACCATCGGTGGGACCATAAGCGGACTGGCGGTTCTACTTTCGACGCGGAATGAATTATCTCTCCTTTTCGATCGAGAGAGAAGTCACCACACACTACTCCCTTGTTGTACCGGCTAAACCACAAGTAGGAGAATCGTAACGACGATCTATAAATACGTTTCCTCCGTGAAACGTTCGTCTCGTACCTTATAGTAATTTCTCGCCCACGTTTTAACGTGTACGATCTTTTTCCATCTCATAATACACAGAGAAAAGAAAACTTCATTGAAGGAATGATGAGGACAGGTAATATTATATTTCCAATGTTATCACTGTGAAATCTTGATCGTATCGCTGAACAAACCGGTAGAATAAACGGTACGGTTATGTAAGAATAATCGACTTAACTATATTCGTATACTTTTCATTTTTCATTCTTTTTTCTTTTTTTTTCTTTTTCCTTTCTAATTTGAAATAATAAAGGCGATATTGTCGTATAAAATTTTTTATACGAAACGTCATAGACGATCTTGTAGATTTACCATATAAAACTTAACCTATAAATTACTACCCAATCTACTACTAAATGACTTGCCGGCTTCTTTATCGCCTTCGGCAGGTCGTACGTTTAAACACGAGCACCTCGTGATACTTCGGTGATCGGTATATACGCGTATACAAGAGCAGCCTGTTTTACGAGCCAATGCTAAATACCATACAAAAGAGAGAGAGAGAGAGAGAGAGAGAGAGAGAGAGAGAGAGAGAGAGAGAGAGAGAGAGAGAGAGAGAGAGAGAGTGAGTGAGTGAGTGAGAGAGAGAAAGAGAGATACATTCGTTGCCATTGTCAACACCCACGCAAGGTTTCGCACCTAACCAGAATACTCCCTTCGTTCGAGATGATGACACATAGGATTCGTGGAAAACATTTTAACCTTTTATATTACTGAATCGGGGATTCGAACTTGTGACCTATCAATTGACGGGCGATTTATTCTTTCAATTTCAAGCTCTCCAGTCAAACTCTTCCACCAAATATTCACTCGTGTTATAGAGAAGTCTCGACTACGACAACGACGACAACGACGATGATGACGATGATGATTGATACTTAATTTCACATAGAAATAAAAATTACATTTTAATTGTAACTAAATCGCACACGATACTTTACGAATATAGTGCATAGCTCATTAACTTGACCATTCATGGACTGATATTATTTTTTTGTTTTTATTTTTATTTTCATAATTTTTTTTTCGTTTGTTGTTTTTCTTTTTTCTTTTTTCTTTAAAGAAGGAAACACAAAATGATCACTGTGATTCGACTTACAGTACAGAGAGAGCGCGTAGTTGAACTATCGTTGGAGTATTCCAAAATTGCGAGACTCGTACCGCAAAATCAAGCACGCGCGTCCCAAATCGTAATTAACATTCCCGGGTATTAATATGAGCAACGCCTCTATGTACAGAGGCTACGATCAATCGTTGCCGACAGGTGGTGAACGAACATAGGGGAGATGGTTTCGTATGTTCGGTTGATCGGCGCCTTAAACGTGTCCTCGGTATTCATTGACACTGTTAATTCTAAACAAGTCTAAACTAGACCAAGATGTCGCAGTATCAGCTGTATATTTGTTCATGATCGAGTATATTAGTATTAACAAGAATATTGTAATATCATATAAATGCCAAAATCATTCTATTTCTTGTATGCCTTTAAATTTTGACTTATGATCGACAAACGTTTCGTGATGAGGATGATATCTTTAGATACCTAAAGATAGATATCTTTAGATATCTCTAGTGAGATGTTATATCACACGTATGAAGGACATGATATATACGATGAATTAAAATATCTTTTAAGAAAAGGGGAACAAGAAATTATGAATTCACAATTAATGAATATCTATGTTCAAAGTGGTTGTCGGATTAAAATCAATTCGTCGACAGAAAACACACACACACGCACACTGACAGTTCGAAATATCCCAGTCCTCCCTCGCTACTTCATCCCTGTGACTTTTTTCATTCGCATTTTAAAAATCGTCCTCAGATTCAGAGAAAAAGAAAGAAAAGGGCGGAGGGGAGGGGGAGAAAAACGGAAAAAGGCAAAAAAGACAAAAATGTCCACCGTTCCCACTGCTAAATCCCGACGTTTATCCAGCTATACGGGACGGTACACAATACACGGTTCGCTTGCAATTTCGGAATTTTACGCGGCTACCGACCTGTCGACTGGCTGTTGGGAAAAATTTGTTCGATAAATATTGACAATTCGACTTCTTACCGTTGCGATTGAAACCCGTCTAGATTAAAATACTTTGTTGAATGTGGGCTCTTTCTTTTCTTTATTTTGCTTGTATTTTTTTAATTTTATTGTACGTGCGCGTGAAAAATAACGTTCGGAGCATCGTAAAAAAAGAAAAGAAGAAAGAAAATGGATTTAAATATCGGCTATTTTCCAAATGAACAAATTTCCAAACTTTGAACAATCTATTATGCCCAAACATTTGATCTTTATGGACAAACGAAAATAATATGCATCCATTTTAGAATCATTAATTTTGTCTTTCTCAAAAAATGAAATAAAATAATGTAATCGTTGCCGGCTACCCAACGCGATTTTATGTGATTTAACCTTTCTATTCGATTTTTCGATTGATAATTAACCAAAGGAAGGATCCTGCAACTAGATCACAGGCACATTTCCACGTCGCGTAGGTGTTCGTGGGCGTGCCCTTATGCCGAGAGGAAGGTTTACGGGCATTTGATCGACCGCGTGGGAGTATGCGTAGAGAAAGAGAGAAAGAGAGAGAGAGAGAGAGAGAGAGAGAGAGAGAGAGAGAGAGAGAGAGAGAGAGAGAGAGAGAGAGAGAGAGAGAGAGAGAGAGAGAGAGAGACGTAGAGTTGAATGTGACCGGCTGCAGGAGGACGCACGAAAGCGAGAAAGATGTCACGCAGGAACAAGATGCTTTTCGCTTTAACGACGACGTAAGAAAAAAGAAACTAAAAGAAAAAAGAAATAAAGGAAGAAACAGAAAAAAGAAAAAAAAAAAAGGGAAAGAAAAAGAACGAAGTGATAAAATTGCTGTCCGTCCCGTGTCAAAATTTGTCTCTTCTTTGTATGCATAAATATTCACGTATGTACGTAAATTATAAATATATGTGTAAAAATAAGGATTAACGCAACAAATACACACTCACACACACACGTATGTATATATATATACTCTACACAATCTTAATTGTAATTTAAGCGCAATATAATTATTCGCCGTTGACTTAATTATTGGCTGCTTGTAATAAACTCGTAATAAATATATGACAAAGATAAAATACGAAAAATAGTAATAATAATAATGGTATGTATATAAAACTTATTACGTTGTCAGCCTATTTCAGAGGAAAGCATTTGGAAAGAAAAAGAAGAAGGATAAAATAAAACAAAACAAAAAAAAGAGAGAAAGGAAACTATATCGTGTAAACTCCGAAAGCCTTTTGAGCTCGCACGACTATGGGTAGCATTATAGTACAACGTGGTTTTATGCAAGAAAGAAAGTTATTGGAAGACGTGGGCGTCTTTAAAGTTAATCTTATGAAAATGAGACGATCACCGAGAGCACCCGTACGCGAACTCTTCTCAATGCGACCACGTGTTTCTCTTCGCAGATATGCTCACACGAAGAAGGGTGAAGAGAGTAGTCGTAGATCGATGGGGGCAGGAGGACGAAAAAGTGAAGAGGAAAAGGTTGAAAAGTAGAACGAATGAGAAGGAAAGATAGGAAACAAAACGTGGTTGGATCACGTTAATCGTAAATCTACTATTCGGCCTTTGCTCTGTGAACAAACAACTTCAAGAATGGAAAGAAAGAAAGAGGGAAAGGAAGGAAGGAAGAAAGAAAGAGAAAGAGAGCAAGAAAGAAAGAAAAAGATGAAAGAGAACGAGTAAAAACAGAGAATTTCTAATCGCGAATTAGAAAACGTTAAAGCGTGTTAAGTGAAACATTCTCTCTTCTAGCAAGATATATATATCTGTCTGTCTGTCTGTCTGTCTGTCTCTCTCTCTCTCTCTCTCTTTCTCCCTCCCTTCCTCCCTCCCTTTCTCTCTCTCTCCCCCCTCCCCCCCCCCTCTCTCTCTGAGATTATACGTGTATAGTTTGTATACGTCTATGACATTTTCACAGGTGCATTCCCTTGAGATATCATGATCATGAATGAAAATAAAGTCATATAGATGATTGAAATATGGGAATTATAATGAAACGATAAGACGTTATGCCTTATGATACTTCTCACTGAAGCATAACGAAAGATCTTGCCTAGCGTAATGAGCGTACGAGAATCGTAACGAATGTTTCTACCTGTCACAATCAATATTCCCGGTACAAGCATTTAAACCACACCTCCATATGACAGAACTATAAAGCTGCCCGTACGACGCGATACAGGTCGAATCGATCACGCGTTTTAGCTCGGCCAACACTTTACTATTTTGATTCACGATAATTCCGCAATGGGAACTCGCATCCGTAGAAAACACCAATATTAATTTGCTCCCTTGCCTCTGCCCATGCCCCTGTCCGTCCCCCTCTCTCGTCTTCCCACCCCATAGTGGATTTAACATCCGTTAGTCAATATTTATCGACAACCTACGGGACTGGATTTCCCGAAACTTGGAACTCCAGAACGCTGTTCTTGCTACTAGATTAGAAACTATCAACGTTCGGAGAAGCTACGTAATGACTTATCGATTTCTAACTTTGAAACGCGAAATAAAGATATTCAAATTCTGTGCTCTAGCCACGTCGAAGTTAGACATAAACTCTTCGAAATTAAAGAAAATATCTGTAATAAATGTAAGAAAAACAAAGTTTCATGAGAAGATAAAGAAGAGAAGGATCGAAGCGGAGAACCACTGTCTGCGTTCGGGCGGGACTGGAGGAAGGATGGGGGAGGAGAGAGAGAGAGAGAGAGAGAGAGAGAGAGGAAGAGAGAGAGAGAGGAAGAGAGAGAGAGAGAGAGAGAGAGAGAGAGAGAGAGAGAGAGAGAGAGAGAGAGGTTGGTTGGGTAGGAGTACTGTGGGGGAGTCGGATGGGACAAGAGGGAGGGCGGAGGTTGGTGCCAGGGTAGGTTTTGATCAATATCTCGCCCCCACCCCATACCACCACCCTTCGTGGCGGTACACCATTCCCCCACCAGAACCCCATCACCCGACCACCATGAATAACCAAGACCATATAGCGGCCTGCAGATTAAATACATCGTGGTACCATACGATCAAACTACCCACTACCACCACCAACACCATCGCCACCACCACCACCACTATCATCACTACCACCACTACCACCACCACCACCACCACTATCACCATCGCCACCACTTCCACCTCCAATCCTTCTCTTTACCTCTCTAACACCCCGCCGAAAGCCATCCCTTTAACGGTCAACGCGCTGCTTTCGACATCCTCTACATCGTCGCCGATCTTGTCGTCCTCGATCCTATTCCACCTCTTGTCTTCTTCCATCTCTTCCTGTCTCTCTATAAGAACGACCGATTTGCCGTACCACAGCAGCAAGTAACAGAGAAAAGCGGTAAGAGTGTAATATGTACTCAACCGCGTAAGGGATTTTGATACTAAGGAGGGAGGGGGAGGGAGGTCGGTCGGTGGATCGGTTGATCGGTAAGATCGACGTTAGCGGGGTGCATGGGGGAAGAAATAAGAAAATAAATACAAAAAAAAAATAATTAAAAAGAAAAAGAAAAAGTAAAAAAATTCAACCCCAATTTCTACTACATTCACACCGATCATGCGTCCTTTCCCCTTGAGACGAAGAAACGGAAAAGACAAAGAGAAAAGGATAGGTAAGTTCTCAACGCGATATCCTCGAGAGTCCCAAGGGGAATACGATTTTGCCAACACTCAAACAATACCTACCCGATATATTTTTTGCCCTCTTTTTTTTTCGTTGGTAAAAGAGGTTATCTCTACTACCTAGATATACATATCGTCTAATGATCGATCTCTAAGAATTCACTTTTAACGTATAGGTATCAATGAAATAAGTAAGAAGTGTCGAATGACGAAGGAAGCGTCAAAGCATATAGAAAATAATCGTCCTGCATCCGGTACACAACGAACGATCGACCCTTTCCTTCTATTAAAGGCTAATTTAGTTGTAAGGCATAGGGTTCGGCAAAAGCGAGGGAGTTGTCCTTGCGGACAACATTTCTTCAATCTACCGTTGACTTTGTGCTAGACACACACTCCCTCCCCCTCTCTCTTTCTGTCCTTTTCTCTTCCTCCCACCGTCCCTCCCTCCCTCCCTCTCTCGGCAACTACGTCTTTGAGGAACCCGCTCAAAGGAAATAAAGCCAGAATGACCTTTCAGTTTTCTCCCACCAATGGAAGAAATTTTTCTCTCGATTCACGAATTTCCGGTGGTGTGCCAAACGGTCTTTGCGATTCCAACCGCGAACTTCCTCCTACATTGCCTACGTTACCCTTATTACCATTATCGCATTTTTATTATGTCCGCGTATTAGCGAATGCTCGCTTCCCTAATTGCTGCTCTTAGAGAAAGTATGAATGGTTTGAAAAGGCAATACGCGCCCGCTTTGGACCAAGACCTTATTTCTTTTTCTTTTTCTTCTTTTCTAAAATCTAGGTCGACGCAAAAGTTCTCTAAGGCAAAATTCTAAATTCGTTTTTAACGTTGTAAAAAAAAAAAAAAAAATAGGAAAAGAGATAGAAAGAGAGAGAGAGAGAGAGAGAGAGAGAGAGAGAGAGAGAGAGAGCGCATGTGTGTGTGTGTGAGAGAGAGAGGGAGAGAGAGAGAAAGAGAGAGAGAGAAAAAGGATCCTTCATTCTCTCTATCGAAACTTCGACCACCTTCACAGTGTCTCGAGAAATCGTTCGTATCTTGCCAGGGAGGAACGAGATATCCCTGCGGTGCGGAATAGTTCGAGATCTATAAAAACATAACCGACACGAACTACTCTTCCTTCTTTCCTTCAAGGAGAAAGGAGAGCAGTTTCACTCGATTAACGAGAAACCACCGATATAACTTAAAGGAGAATGGAGAATCGAACGTCATGTATAACGGATTTATATTACGCCGAAGGAAAGCTTGTTGTTGCCCGTGTAATCATAGAGCATAAATCAAACTATAAACAATGTCTACAAAGAATTAGCATTTCCATGAAGTCCCCGGTATACGAGGCTGCAACATTAATTACCGAGGACGATATGCTTTTTACTCTACTCGTGCTGAACGCCTGCTACGCACACTATCAGCGCAAACGCACTACTCTAGCATATATGCATACTCATCAACTCACTTAGGTCTACACGAGCGCACAATTATAGTATGTTCGTTATCCGTGCGAGTTTGCGTCGAACGATATAACACGCATTCGTTTAAATCTTTCCGTCTAACTTAGGCTAAGTATACGTTTGTTAGACTTAGCAGTCGTTTAGTACGCGCCAACTGTCATCCACCATTCTAATGACCATCAGTCAATTAAACTAAAGTAAAATTTTTCAACAACAACAAAAAGTATATATATATATATATATATATATATATATATATATATGTATGTATGTATGTATATATGTATGTATGTATGTATGTAT
>OU426998.1:8823974-8836474 GCA_911387935.1 Dolichovespula saxonica | reverse complement strand
CAAATCAATTACGATAATTTTTCGAACGTAGTAACAAACCTAAGGAATCTTTGTACGGTAATGCTTCGATTTTCAATGTCAATTAACAATCTTTGTAGGTAGTTACGTACATACGTTCGTTATTTCATTCGTTCATACGTTCGTTCGGCATTTCTCGAAACGAAAATTCCAAGCGAGCGTGTGGCCGCAACGGTGCGCGCGAACGCAACTTGTAAACCAGTTTCGAGCGACGTTCTTGCTTTTCGTAGCGCGCGCGCGACGAGGAGACAGCGTCCCTACGCGCTTGGACGTGGGACCGAGGAAGAAAGAGAGAGAAAGAGAAAGAGAGAGAGAGAGAGAGAGAGAGAGAGAGAGAGAGAGAGAGAGAGAGAGAGAGAACTTTTTCTAGGGAGATTTTTTCTTAGTCTTTTTTTTACTTTTTTCATTTTTTCTCCACCCTCCCCCCAACTTCCGCAAGATGGGAAGGAAGCGAACAAGCTCCCATCCAGAGGACATTAATGATTTTTTGTCCGCACTTCTCATAAACTGGTTTCTGGCATTCGGTCAATATTGTAAGCGGGAAAAGCGTTCTTGTTTACCAGTATCGATAAGCTCTAGCTACGGTATCTTTTGGTGCGTGGACGTAGTTGTTTGGCACTAATGGATTTGCTTCGTAAAAAGAGAAAGAAAGAAGAAGAAATAAGGAAAAGAAGAAAGGAAGGAAGGAAGGAAGGAAGGATGGATGGAAGAAAGAAGGCTAGGCCGAGACGAATCGAGAGGAGACTTTAGCTCGTAGAGGAAAGAGGGATGAGTCTCGATGCAATTTGAAAGTGGGAGATTGAGAGAAAAGCAGAAGATGGTGCTGAACGAGATAAAGAGGAAGAAGAAGTGTGAAGGAAAACGAGAAAGTGGAGGCCTACATTTCGAATGCAATCCTTCTCTCGTCTGATTTTCCTCTCTTTTTCTCTCTCTATTTTTTTTTCTTAATTTACACAGACACACACACACACACCTTATCTAAAATATCTTCTTTCTTTTTTCGTTCGAATGTTTCTTTCATACGTATGTACGTATGAAGATATTCATTAATTCAACGATTCGATTGATTGAATCAATTCTAATGAGACCGATTTTTACATTCAAACACTAATCGCAATTAAAAAGTTCGTAAGGATTTGAAACGTTCACGGAGAATTGGTGGAAACACAACGGCGAAACGATGTCACCGGGACAACATCGTGAATTAAGCGACGACGTTGGAAATTAACCCCCTTGAACCACCCTCTGGATTTACCCCAGGTGCTCGTCAGTGTCCGACCCTGAAGCCAAGAGCATCGTAAACTTGCTTGCTCGTTCGTTTTACTGTCGTAAGAGGGCTGCACGTTGAAATTCCGCATAGTTCTGCGCCAGAGCACAAAGGATGAGAATAGCGAGGAGTAAATATTAAAAGAGATAAAGAAAAAAACAGAAAGAATAAATAAAAGAAAGAAATGAGATCAAGGAAATCAAGCAGATTTTGCTTTCGACGTCGATTTTTACGATCACGCGACGAACTTTCGACTGACGTTCGAATAATTTTTTTTTTTAATCCACCCGTAGTCCCATCGACGCGTATAATAGCGAGCGATACGAAAACGAAAAGGAAAACGAAAACGAGCATCTGAATTGCTAGAAAATATAATATAACCGATCATTCAGCGAGACAAAAAATGAAAAATAATTGAATATAAATCGAAAGAAGTAACGTTAAATACACGACGTAATGAGATTATATATCCCGACCTCTAACACAATAGTCGAAAATTAACAATGATCGACGACTTCAGATCCGTCGTATGGACCAATCGTTTATCTTGCACGCGTGGCCCGAGTCAGAAGATACGGTGTTCTTGCCTCGGAAGTCGCAGGATAGAAAGAGGTCAGGCCATTCATTCCTTAGCTCGAATGTGACGCGATGGGTAGAAGAAAGAAAGAAAGGAAGGAAGGAAGGAAGGAAGGATGCGAAGAAAGAGAGAGGGAGAGAGAGAGAGAGAGAGAGAGAGAGAGAGAGAGAGAGAGTGGGTGGCTCTCTCGCGAAAATTATCGCCTAGACCGTATACGGCCCTGGAGAGCGCGTCATCCCCTTTAACCGGGGGATTGAATTTTTCCCCGACGTGGAGCTCCTGGCACAGGGTGCGCACGACTCCGACGGCCTGCACCCATCCCCCGGAACCACCACCCACCCCCTTTCCAGCTCTCTCTCTCTCTCTCTTTGCTCCTCGTTCGTTCCACCGTTCTCCTGTGGACAATACTTGTCCAATCGTCGCGCAGGGTTGCCCGTAGCAACTCTTCGCCATGGCCAAGGTGCTCCTAGTAGTAACCGGCAATGAAATTGTCCAGTTTCGAGCCGTGCACGATTCTAGAAGAGAAGGCAAAAAAGTACGAGAACTAGGGTGGGAGGGGTACAGTGAAGGAGGAGAGTGGAAGGAAAAAATAGAAAAAGAGAAGAGCGAGAGAAAGAGAAAAGGAGAAAAAGAAAAAGAGAGAGAGGGAGAGAGAGAGGAAAAGAGAGAGAGAGAGAGAGAGAGAGAGAGAGAGAGAGAGAGAGAGAGAGAGAGAGAGAACGCAGAGAATTTCGCCTATCTTCCAGCGGTACTATTCGCGTTTAATGCTTCGGGCTATTGCGAGAGTCCTACGGCAGCCACGATTAAGAAACAAGAAGAACTCGGTCGACGAATCCAACTCCTTCTTTCATTTCGTATCAAGCTCTTAAAGGTTAATCAACGATCAGGATCTTTCTGTTAGATCTTTAAAAACAAATAGAACGTTGGTAACGTACAATTTTACGAGCTTAAAAAGATATTCGAAGATTGTTCAAGATTTGAATGATCGATTAACTTAAATTTTGATGTATCACTGATCAAAGACAGAGAGTATTAGAATATTAGGGAAAGGTATTTAAAGGTACGGAGAAAATAAAAAAGAAATGGTCAGTAAACAGAAAAAGGACGAACAACTAACGCATGATAAAGAAACTGAAGTGGTGGGGATCAGGTGGAGTTATAGTAGTAGTAGTAGTAATAGTAATAATAGTGATGGTAGTAGCATAAGGGGGTATAGGAGAAGGGGTTATGTAGAGTGGAAAGAGGGAGGATACGCCTCAAAAGGTAGCCGACGTGTTCGCTTTGACGGATCCTCGTGTCGCCCTGGCGACCAAGCGGATTAGCGCCGGATCGTCGGCACTCGCGCGGAACGAGGCGCTTCGCGAAGCGCCGCTCTCTAGCTAGCTGCGGGCGCCACGATGATAGAAAAGACCGACAGCTAAAAATGACATGCACGCAAA
The DNA here is from genome assembly GCA_911387935.1 of Dolichovespula saxonica. NCBI lineage: Eukaryota > Metazoa > Arthropoda > Insecta > Hymenoptera > Vespidae > Dolichovespula > Dolichovespula saxonica. The sequence goes on along the minus strand of OU426998.1, from coordinate 8,833,173 downwards.
TGCACTAACATGAGACGTGAGAGAATAGGCTAGAGTGTAATCGAGATTCAGAGAGGATTCCCTTACCGTTGGCTTTATCTCTCGTTCACGAACAGAAAAGAGAGAAAGAGAGAAAGAGAGAAAAGAAATAATAATAAAAGAAAAAAGAAAAGAAAAGAAAAACAAAAAAAGAAAAATAATAAAGAAAGAAACTTATTAATATTTTATCGGTTGTTAACAACGAGTTTATCTGGAAACTAATTTAAGTCTGATCTAAATAATTGTAATCTCATGAAAAATGTGAAAAGCTGTCCTTGTATCTTCCCTCCCTCCACCGCCACTCCACCTCCGACGCGATATGTACAGTGAACAATGATAATGACACTTGTGCGAGGGTATATTTTCTTTTTTCCTCTTCTTTTTTTTGCATTTTTTTTCCCTTTAAGTTTCTCCTACGTTATTACTTCGTTCTTATTTCTAAATCTTAAAAACACCTTGGTAATAATTTCTTTATATATATATATATATATATATATATATATATATATATATATATATATTTATAAGGTTTCTCAGAAAGATAAATTTTTACTGTCGAATGCAACATCGTTATTTTTCACAATAGGATGCGCGTGGGTCATGACGAAAGATCGAAAAATTTAAAGAATGGAACTTTCCGAAGACACGGACACGGAGATACATGCAAGTGGTGAGTTCGGCCCACGTGACACGGTAGAAGGTCGAAACGGTAGGTGCGGAGGACATCACCCTAAAGTAAACGAAGACAAAATTGGAACACACGCTAAGGCACATTTACGCAGTTTCATATACTTTCTTCTTCAAATCGAGCTACTTAGTTCAACTTTCTCATCCTGTTATTCCTTTTTCTTTTTCGTCCGAGTCATTCTACCAACACGCGATTCTTTGTATATATACACACACACATAAAGAAGAAAAAAATAAGAAAAAAGGAATAGAGAAAAAAGCACAGTTACATGAACGATACATATGTGAACAATTAGTAGAGAGTCTAACACGTAATCTAACCATGTAAATGTGTTCCACGTTGGTATTGTAGTAGAAAGCAAGAAATCATCAAACACGTTTTCGACTTCTATCTTGCTTGGTCCAGGTATCTCTCTCTCTCTCTCTCTCTCTCTCTCTCTCTCTCTCTCTCTTTTTCTTACAGTTTACTCAGCCCCAAAGTCACAAGACCCATCTTATTATTTAGATCCAACCGGATCGGTACGTTTGTATGCGTATATAAAACGTGTATAAATGATCGCGAAATCGTTTTGTACCGGGACGACAAAGCGGCACACGCCACGCACCACGTCTTATCCGTTTCAGGCTAAAGAGCTTAACGACCAGATTACAGGAGAGATCGTCGTTCCAACAAAAGGGTGATGCTCGCCGATTTGACGTGGAACGCCCCGTACTAAATGCATACCTTGCATTCGCGAGTGCGAAGAAGTGCATGCATGTCCGTGTTGTGAGCACGCGACCCATCTATATTTGTGTGACCGTATGCGTGTACCAACACGAACGTTCTTAACCCTCGGTGTTACATGCCCTTGCGTAAAGCTCCTCTGGCTATGTGCCTCTCGGAACGATGCGCATGTATTGTAACTATATACATCCTCCTAGAATATATAGAGAATAATCTATATATGAGACGTACACACTTTCAACTACACATAGGTAAGATACTTTCGTGTATGTGGATACATATGTACCCATTGCACATATATTCAAAGGGGAGGTGATGTTCACAGGGAGAGAAAGAAAGACAGAGAGAGAGAGAGAGAGAGAGAGAGAGGGAGAGAGAGAGAACCAGGGTCGAATGATCAGCCATAAACTGAGTCAGCGGGGATAGTATTGTCCTTCGCCATCCCTCGTACATTCTCTCTCTCTCTTTCTCTCTCTCTCTCTCTCTCTCTCTCTCTCTCTCTTCGCTCTCGTACGCGAGATCCCAACCACCCCATGATTCCACCTCGTCCGCAGACTAGACTTGGAGAGGGAGATGAAGGAGAAAGAACAAGTTAGAGAGAAAAAGAGAAAGAGGGAGAAAGTAAGAGGGGGAGGAATGACGCCGTGAAACTATCGTACTATACGCGTCACCGACGATGAAACTCCGCTACGTTTACCAAACGAAATCCGAAATGCCATTCGATTTTCGTTGAAATTCTTCAAGCACTACCACTACCACCGCCACCCTCACCCCTCCTCCTCCCCCATTTAGACGGTGGATAATTAAAGAAAACGAAAGAAGAATAAAGTAGGAAACATCAAGTCATCATCGATCTAGGGATCTCTCCTAGTCAGGTACTAACTCTTTTACATTCGTTGAATGAAATGATCGAAAAGTTTAACATCGATCGAATGACTCCTGCTAATGAAAGGCACTGTATGGTTAGCCGCTCCTCGAACGCTCGACCGAACGTCGCCGGTCTGTTTACTCCGTTTTGTCGCACGGTAACATGTCGCTAGGTATACCAGATATATTTTAGATGGGGAAACAACCTCGTAGCCGAGAGGATAGGTTAGGTTCGATCAAGGTGCCTGCTGGTTACCCGTCCTAACCCACGCCTCTAAGAACTCTGATCAACGTTATCATCGCCAATAAAAAACATTTAATTTCATCGGCCTCGTATAACCAACCTGGGCCATTTCCACGTTAACCCAGTATCTACATATCGATATATCTAATCTCACCTCCTGCAACCTTATTCCCTCCCTCTCTCAGCCCTCCCCCTGCTTCTTACACACCATTTTAACATCGAGAGAGAGAGAAGAGCGATTAAGAAAAAATCCCTAGGTTGGTTCAACGAAACTGAGACAAATGGTTTCCGTTAAGTATTATACGAATGATAACGTCAAGCGGCAAGAGAAGAACGGACTCGTTTAGTCTTGTAGAAGCAAACGTGCAATCGAGCGTAGCGGGCGTGAGTATGAACGGGTCTTAAATCGATCAGAAGAAGTACAGGAGCGGCTCAAGAAACATGCCCGGTGCATAGCCCGAGGGCCGGTTAACAGAGAGGCATGCAACAGGCCACTGTTAGCTTCGTAGAAAGAGAGAGAAAGAGAGAGAGAGAGAGAGAGAGAGAGAGAGAGAGAGAGAGAGAACACCGCGGGTCCGGTAAGACTCGCTCGGATCAAAGCACTTACGATGGTATTTATGGGCGCTCCTTAAACCGCCCTTTCGTACGCTATGAAAACATTTCATTCATCACGCGTACGTCGTGAAAGCCAATTACCGTGGCGCCCTTTCTTAATTAAAATCCCCCTTACCTTCGTGTGCCCTCCCACCACCATCACCACTACCACCGACGTCACCGCCGCCACCTCCATCTCCACCAGGAAATACATGTACTGATACAACGAAGTGTAACGATGCAAACAAGAGCAACTCTGACGTCTCAATGGAAGGAAAAAAGAGAGAGAGAGAGAGAGAGAGAGACCATGACCATGACCATGAAGTCCTGCATCTTGTTATACCTTTCAGCTATAATTTGTAATACGTTTCTTTCCGATTGACAGGCAGGAAGAACCTAGACAATAGCACTATTGCCGAACTAATAAACGCGAACGGTTTACTTTCACGAACTCTTTTGAACACCAATCCTATTCAACCATTCACGTACTTTCACGTCCAGGAAGATGGGAATCAATGAGTAGAAGTTTATTACAGGCGTCGAGGAAGGTTTCCTTGGTGCATTGGAAGAGCGCCCTTAACCTAATAACGTCTGATGCATTCACGAGATTCGGTCAGGGAGAAGCGAGGGGTTGATGCACCGACTCTCTCTCTCTCTCTTTCTCTCTATCACGTTCTCCACTCCTCCTACTATGTCCACCCACCCCTTTCGTCCGCTTCTCGCGTAATTGCGAAGACTAACGAAGTTAGTGCTCCGCGGTAACGATAATGAGGACATTACAACCCCTAATTAAGGATCGGCATGTCCGTTCGCGTCGGCGTCACATCGGAAAATCATATCAGCGATGAAATTGGCGAAAACGTCTCGCGGCTACTTCACTTTCGACCTCTTTTCTTAAAAAAAAAAAAAAAAAAAAAAAAAAAAAGGAAATACCCCGAAAAAAAGGAGAGAAAAAAGACAAAAGCAGAAAGAAAAGAAACGACCTGTCACATATATAAGTAGGATCGCATTCGGTTGAATTATGCTAAAGAGTCAGGCGTGGTGATATTTGACTGTTAAAGAAAGAAGATGGAACGGTATCGAACGTGTTCCTTCTTTTTCTTCTTCTTTTTTTTTTCTTCTTTCGACTAGCACGAGGAGTCTCTCCTTGGTGAAACAAGCGAACCACATGAAACTAGTACGTTTCCGTGGTTTTATAACTTGTTGGGCTACACCCACCTATCTTAGTCAATAGATTTACCAGTGAATAGATACTATTGTGTAGAAGCTTGAGTGTCCCTCAGGGAAAAGAATAGCGGTAAGAAAAGAACCTCGAACGAAGAATGAAAAAGAGGAACGCGTACATTATCGTCTCTTACGAAAAATCTTAAACTATCTACTCCCTTTCCCCCCATACCCCCACTCTCTCTTTCTCTCTATCTTTTTCACGAGCGAAGCTCTCTAAGACTACAGAGTTTCCTTTCTCACGATTCGGAATAAGTATTCTTCGACGGTTTCGCGGTCAAAATGAGCTGGCTATCGATTTCTTAAAACAGGATTCTCCCTCGCGATTCAAATGTTAAAATTCAGGTAATAGGAGCAAGGAATATATATATATATATATATATATATATATATATATATATATATATATATCACAAGGAGAACGATCAAAAGAGTGTCCCGTGGAGGGGGTTGAAATTATTTTTTTGGGCTCGATGCCAATGCCTGACGCGAGAAACCACCGTGTCAGCAGCGCGAATATAGATATATTGCTTTGATAATACTCTCTGCTTGGTACATATATACACATCAGCTGGATGATAAAGGGATGTGAAAGGCAAAAAAAGAAGAAAAACAGAAGAAAAAAAAAAGAAAGAAAAAACAAAAAGAAATGAAATTTTGGCCGGCACGAAGGCAAACATTTGTTAGGGAAGTTTCATGTCCTTGGAATAGTTTCGTAACAGTGATATGTGCGCTCCCTCTCCCCCTCAAACAAAATACATATATTCCATAAAATCCCTTGATCGACATTTCCGATAGTTCCAAGAAACCCTATTCGTGTGTTCCTGAAGTGAGATGAAAAAGGTCTTTTCGAATTTGCTAGAAAACGTGTAAAAGTAAGCACAAGGTTATGTATAATCCGATCCACCATTCCAGGCTTCTATTTTTACCTGTATACTTTAAATAGGGTTTTAAATGAACTAGTCGCTCGTTGTTTTCGAATTCTTTGCCAAAAGTTTGTCATAATCACGAAGGTTGACCTTAACGCTTATACGTTCGTCCCTAAAAATACAACGACCAGTAGTAACACATATATGCAACATAAAAAGAAGAAATAAAAACTTTAACAAAAAGTAATGAACGTTAAAATAAAAAAGAAAACATCAATCGTCGTAGAAAGAAAAAAAAATAAAAAAAGAATAAAAAAAAAGATAGATCGTCAAATCAAGCGACAAAAATGTGTGAAACCAATCCACTGAAAGGAATCTTTCGATCTTTGATGAATCTTTTGTTCTTTCTTTGTTAATCATTAAAATCGTACAATGCTCGTTACAAACACATTACGAACGATCATTGTTAATGATTATATTTATTATTTATTTATTTACTTATTCATTTACTTATTCATTTGTTAACAAAGAAAGAATCTTAACGTCTAAACTTAACGTCTCAATGTCATCTACTAGAGTCGATTATTGAAATCATCATTAAATTCTTCTATACTTTCACCTGCAAATGGTTAACAAGACTCGTGCCGCGAGGTGTTAATGACATTAGCAAAACCGTCAGCGTCCAAGATAGGGCTCGTAACACGGGGCGGATCGTCGCCCCCGGTAAATATTTATTCGTCGTTGTGCCGCGTAAAATTGAAAATCTTTATAATGTCAGGCCACCGCGGCGCATACTAAGTCCCGTATTAGCATACATCGCTTAAATCTTGATTCGAGTTTATGGCGGGGCTGTAGCCGCAAAGTGGGGAAGAGGAGGAGGAGGAAGAGAAGCAAAAAAAGAAAAGAAGAAGAAGTAGAAGACAAACCTTGTAATAATTGTACAAGGACATTTGAACTCTTACATATGAAATAAATGAAATTTTGATATTAAGTGATACGTCACGTATTTTAACTAAAAAATAGATAAAATTAATTTTATATAAAATTTTATAAATAAAATAAAAAAAAATAAGAGTTATTAATCATGACTTATTATATTAGCCATTAATCATACAAGAAAAGATTTAATACTGTATCTAAGAAACGAATATAAAACTTTGAAATTCATTGATATTTTACATTTTAATATTGATTATATAAATTAAACTATATAAAACTTTATAAACAATACAAAGAAAAGATTAGTTGATATTAATCCTAGAAACTTATTTAATCCTTAATTAATAAGTATGAAAGAAATATAAAACTTTGAAATTAATCGATATGTTACATTTTAACGCAACTATATAATATCAAATTATATAAAACCATACAAACGGTACAAAGAAAAGAGGAATATTAATCATACGAGCACATTTAATCCTGTAAGCATGATATAGATAATAATTCGAAAATTAATTGATTTGTTACATTTTAACATAAGTATATAAATTAAATTATATAAAACTAAACAAACAATATAAAGAAAAGAGTAGTATTAATCATACGAGCAAATTTAATCCTGTAAATATGAAATATATAAAACTTAAAAATTAATTGATCTGTAATATTTTAACGTAAACATATATAAATTACATTACATGTAAAACTATATAAATTATATACGGAGAAAAAAAAATAAGAGAAGAGAAAAACGAAACGGTATTAAAATTATACAAGGTCACATAACACTGAAAGATATAAAACAAATAAAACTTTGTAACTAGAGAGTTTTGATCTATAACATAGTAAAGTAAGAATGCAAACTAATTTATATAAAACTCTATAAACAAAATGATAAGACACCGATCATATTACCTGTTTCTGTGTACGATAAAACACGTTTAATAGATCATTCAAACTTTTCATTCATTTAACTCATTCCATTTTAACACTTGATCTACTAATTATTCAAACGATTAAAAATCTTTCTCAAAAATTGATTACAAGGTTATTAATTTTTTTTGTCTTCTCATTCTTCTTCTTCTTCTTCATTCCTTCTTTCTCTCCTCCTCTTCTTCCTCTTCTTCTAAACGAAACAAAATAAGAAAGAAATTCTTTGGGAATGAGTTGAGAGACACTGTACGACGTGAAGCATGGACAAGTGCACCGAGCGAAGATGTGTGCGTAGCAACGCTTATATACATCCCTGACGGTGTTTCTCATGCACGCGAGCAACGTATACACGCGCGCGCGAGCGTACTTGTATGAGGTACGCGAGTGTGAACGTAGCCACCGACGAACGTACCGCGCCCTCCTCCACCTTCTCCCTTCCTATCTATACACCTAACTAGCTATGTACGGAGTATCTACTACGCTACATAAACATATTACATAGGAACGAGGATGAGGGAGAGGAGAGATCACAAACAGGGTGTCCTGAAAAAAAATTCCGTGGGAATTTCCTCCGTTCGAATGTGTCCTCGAATGATATAAATATCAATCAATGACTTTTACTTAGAGAATGATGTGAATTAGAAAATTAAAATATTTGTTTTATTTCATTTATTTATTTATTTTTTTTTTTTTCAATAAACCTATGCTAATCTCTCATGTATCTTCGGTATACGAAAGCTATTGAATATATTATAAAATAGAAAAGGGCTAGTCTGAAAGATCATTTTTATGTTTTGACTTTTTTATAATAATATATAATAAATATAAATGTATTATAAATATGTTTTTAATATATAAAAATATTATTCGTGTGTCATCCATATTTATAATAAAAAAGCTCATAAAAAGCATATTTACTTTTCCATATTGTAACTCCATGTATAGCGGATCTCCCCCCGTTTAATATATCTAATCGACAGACTAAACATTACAAATGTAAAAAAGCATGATTTTCAGTGATGAAAATGATAAATTTTCCGGCATCCAATCATTTTAATGATCCGGCACGAATCATTAAAATTATCAATAACTTGTTAAATAATAATGAACTCTCATCGCGGTCGAAACGAAAAGTACCTAATTAAAGACGGACATAGAAAATTGGTTGAAATTTTGGAATAAAATATAGAACTTACAATCGTTTCGGTGGCGTGATGGTAGAGGGTGGGAAGTGAAGTGAGGAGAGGAGAGAGAGTGGGTAGCCAGCAGGAGCTCGTTATAAACTAAAGAAAAAATTCCACGGCAAATTACGCGAAGGGAACATACATAGGATAGTAATATTCGCGCACGCGTGCTCATCTCCTATCGTCGGTACCGCACCTTCACCCTTTGTCCATATCGAGCAATTAAATTTAATCAAAAACACAGGGGGAGACAGAGGGCGTGAGAGTAACGTCGTAGGTAGCTATGATACAATAGCAAGAGAAAGAGAGAAAGAGAAAACAGTACGGGTCGTTTACTTTCTTCACCACCGCGTACATCCAAGGTGAGTACACCGACGGCTATATATGTACCAGGAATAACGCATGTATACATAAGGCATAGATATGTGGCCCAACACGCGCCCGTACATAATGTGATATAAACACACGTATCCACGGCCCTATGTACATGACCTCGCGTGGGTGTAGGTGAGACCGGGGAAAAGGTAGATGGTGGTAGAGGGAGAAAAGAGAGAGAGAGAGAGAGAGAGAGAGAGAGAGAGAGAGAGAGAGAGAGAATATGTGTATGTTTTATATATATATATATATATATATATATATATATATATATATTTGTGCGTGTGTGGGTGAGAGAGAGAGAGAGAGAGAGAGAGAGAGAGAGAGAGAGAAGTGGTTGGTGGAAGTGGGATGCAAGAGAAGAGTGGGGACAAGAAGTGGGAGGAGTGGGAGGATGAAAAGCAGCGGCAAAACTATTGACCGACGAGGTATTAACGAGCGGCACTACTATTGACAACGGATCACTCTGATGAGGAACACAACAATGAAAAGCGAAATAAAAAAATTTCTAGCTGGATCCACGATGCATATATGTAAA
>OU426998.1:8733974-8821474 GCA_911387935.1 Dolichovespula saxonica | reverse complement strand
ATAATTATAATCCCCAAAGAGAATAACCATAAGTGATCTATTTCGCTCGAATTAATAATTACGATGTCGTTATTAAGTAAATGCGGGTTCTCGCGTAGGTGACCTGAAAATTCGACGACTCTCATCCTTCGACGCGCCACGTACCGCGAAGATGTGCGAAGCCAAACGCGAGAAGGGGGAATAAGCATTGCTAAAAGCTAAAAGGATCCCTTGAGTAAGAAAGCTGCGGTTGAAAGGGAAGACTAGACGTCGACGATATGCTGATTAAGTCCTCCATGGTATCCGTAGGCGAGGTATATTAAATAGTTGTAAAGAGACATCTTCCCATGCTTTAACTAACTTTCATGATTAAACGACGAACGACGGAGTTTTCCCCTCCGATAAAAAGCAACCCCTACATAATCAATCCTTCCCTTTCGACCGCTGGCATTTATCATTTCGCTGTAATATATGCACTTGAAAAAAAAAAAAAGAAAAGAAAAAGAAAGAGAAGAAAGGATGCACATTTCTCCTTGATGATAAGGGACAGGATCTAAAAATAGAAGACTCAGACTTTTCCAAGAAACTATCTCTTAAAAAAAAAATAATAATAATCCGCTGGGGTGAATCGAACAAAAGGGAGACACATGTCGTGTCGTAGTCGGGTCAATCTAAAGATTGTCTTCTGGCGCGAGTCAGTACGAGAGAGAAATTATTCCTCTGCGATTCCCTTGTCATAGAGTTCAGCGCAGGCTTCCAAGGACATTGAATATCTCGTCTTTTGTCGGAAAAAATAAGTAAGAAGAGAAGATGCAAATGTATTCGTTTCACGGCGAACTCAAGCGCGGGATGCGTGCACGCGTGAAGGAAAGAGATAGAGATAGCAAGAGATAGATAGAGAGAAAGAGAAAAGAGAGATAGAGAGAGAGAGAGAGAGAGAGAGAGAAACCATGGAGTAGCGAGAGGAGTAAGGAAGGAGAGGGTGGAAGGCCAGTCGACGTCGCGCCGACAGGTGATCGCATACACACGACGATGGAATTCAAGGTGGAGGTGAATTACCTGGCCGGGATTTGAGGTTAGGTCGGCACAATCCTGAGTGACCCTGACTCGATGGACTACCGACGTGTATCTCCTTCGTTTCGCATCCTTGATCGATGAAGCGCATGTTACCTAATGTTTCCTCGGTTCGACGATCGATCCAACACGTGCGAAGTACAACTGACATATGAGCGATAAGATTAAATAATCATAATAATAACAAAAAGGGAGCCTTTTGAAAATTGATTGAACGATGAAAACAATAGTTGAGAACTATTGTTAGAATCTAAGAGATGATACTCGATAAACCCGAAAACCAACTTGTTATAGGGATACGTAAGACGTTTTATCCGCTTTGACAACAAAATTATTAGGAATTGTCCTAATATAATTTCAAGCTTAAACTTACGTCATAAGAAACTAACTCGCGTTTCGATTACCATCCGTCTAAGGATGATTGCTGAAGTCTAAAAGCGCCATAGCCAATCTCCGCACAAGCCTCGCCCACGTGCTCCCAGAGTTAACTTAATTACGGCCAATTAAGCGTCAATTAACCGCGTGGCACACGCGGCTCATATGTAAACCCCTGTACGTACGTATATACATACATACATATATATACATACATACATCTATCCTCTCTATCTTTCTCGCTCAGTCCAACTGTCCGTCAAATTAACGACGTACAGACGACGGCATGCGAGAGTTTAAAGACATAAATGCGACGAGCATGAGAGAGCTCTCTATCTCCTTCAACGTATGTACGTACATTCGTTCGTTCGTTCGTTCGTTCCTTCCTTCCTTCCTTCCTTCCTTCTTTCCTTCCTTCCTTCCTTCTTTCACTCGGATGAAAGTGGTAAAAACGAAATTAACCAAGTGACACGGTTATTTACGGCGCTAAAATAAAAAAAGTTACGCCTACCGCCCGTATTCAGGAAAGTATTAAATAATCTAGACGCGAATAGTATGGAACTTCTTAAAGTCAGACCCAATGCAAGTAGCTACCCTAAGTGAATGATATGACCTTTTTTTTTTTGTTTATTTTTCTTTATGACTTCTGGATAATGCCAACGACTTTTTATTTCCATCTCATAACGATCTATTTTAAATTAAATACAGATCCAAGCAGGAGGAGGGCAGGATGAGAAGTTCAACGTTCGTCCAGATTTTTTTCGCAACCGTCAACGCGTGCGATTTCTTTTATGCAATTAGAATCAACTGATACGAATCGGGTGCTAATCTTATTACGAGGTTATAACGTTTCCTTTACCTTGAACTTTATCTTTCATTTTCTTCTCTCCTTTTTTATTTCTCACAATATGACCCGATAAACCGATATGCGACTTGGACCACGTGCTGCTTAATTAAGTGGAACCGAAAGGAGCCAAAAAGAATCGTTATGAAGGCTGAATGAGAAGATAGAGAAACGAGAGAAGGGCAAAAATGAAGGAGTGGGAGAAAAGGTTGAGAGAGGAGAGAGAGAGAGAGAGAGAGAGAGAGAGAGAGAGAGAGAGAGAGAGAGAAAGAGGAGTAAAAAGTGAACATGAGACGAGCTCAAAGGCAATGGGGCGACAAAAGTCAGTGGCGCTAAAAGCGCCACCGTCGTCGTGGTAGGCGCATGAATAATAATCCGTGATTAATAGAGCGCTAAGCTGCCGGCGACTCGCGGCATGAATGGCCGTAGTACTATTAAGCGCCGAGTATATTATACCTACGGCAATGTATACGCAGATCTAGCTGTATATCACAGTGTGTGCGTGAGCGTCTGTATTTCGCGGCGCTATTACAACCACTGATACGGCTGTTCTCCTGCGTTACAGGTCGGAGAGGTTGTCCCAAAAAGATAAGCCACGCTTCGAAAATGCCTTTCCCCATTTAACTGCAACTCGATAATCCTTTCTCCGTTTCAACTACACGTCTGTTAACTCCTAATCACGGTGTTTTACAAATAGAATAATGTAGATTTTCTGTATTTTTCAAAAATGAATTATATACTCTTTCATAGCGGACCTTTAAAAATATATTATTTTAGTTTTATTTTATATAAAATTTCTATTTATTCTGTTCTGTTTTATAAAGAAAAGAAAAAAAAGAAAGGAAAAACCCCCTCCTAGAATTTCTTTATCATCCATAAGCTCGGAGAAATCAATGCAATCGCTAACTAAGACGATAGCGCGAAGCCGAAGAATTCTCGGAAAAGCAAGAGTGTAATTTTGGAGCTAGCCATGACCACGGTCATCGGCTGGTATAGTTCGCCTTAGTAATACGTAGTACATATAAGTGGTAAGTAGGTATGCGCAAACGGCAAACAAGAAGTAGCTACCGACTGCTTCCACAGGTGGTCGGGTCACGAACTGACCCCACTCCATTGCTCCACCTTTCTCTTGCCTTCTCTATCCCTTCCCACTTCATCCTGAAACTCTCTCTCTCTCTCTCTCTCTCTCTCTCTCTCTCTCTCTCTCTCTCTCTCTCTCTCTCTCTCTCTCTTTCTCGCGTGCGCGCGCGCGCTCGTTAGAATCCTGCTTGACCTGTGCTAGGATAGGTTGGATGTACAAGTCGGTACTGGGTCGAGTGAGCTGTCGAAAGATGGAGGAGGTGACGTCGTGGACATTACATCGACACGATTTCAATCCCTTTGCCCTTTTGCAGAAATTTTACCACAACGCAGTTTCCTTCGTCAAATTGAATGTCAATCAAACGTAATCCGAAAGAAAAAAAAAAGAAGAAGAAAAATGAAAGAAAGTATAAATATTACGGTTGAAATATTATTAAATAATAATGTATAAAATAATTTTAATTATACATAAAACGCAAGCGAAAAGTATAAATGTTTAATTGTAGTCGGTATGACTATCTATCACTTTCGGTTCAACTTGTACGACAGAAATTAAGTGATGCATTTCGTCCTCCCCCCTCCCACGTAATGGTGAATGACCTAATTTCGGAGCGGGGCCTCCGAGATAAAATTTATCTTCCACTCAGAATCTCGGTATAATACATCGAGAGGTACTTCGACTACTGCAAAATTTATACTCACGGAAATGTCACGATAATACGCACTGCGTACAGTTGAAAGTACGGTGCCTCGAGAAACTTTAGAAAACTTTGGATCCCGTTGAACTTTCCGTGCTTCGAACTTCGTCACCGTCGTTAACCAACAACGAGCAACGAAACCGCTCGAGAACGGAGCCATCGTTCTCCTGTTAGATCGAATCTTTCCAAACGGAAAAGAAAACAATGAAACGAAAGAAAAGGGGAAAAAAAGAAAAAAGACAAAAAAAAATGAAAATAAAAAGAAAAATAAAAGAAGAAATTTATCGTTCTAAATAATGCCTCGATCACGGTAGAGAAAGAAAATTTTGACCTTAAGGGTTTAGGTTGGATGTCGATAAAACTGAACATAAAGTACAAGGGAGCATTCTTAAAAGTCCATCCTGGTAATTCGCCGTAGGATAAAAGGGCGTTTCGAGAGCAAACGAAGAAGAGAGTGAACCAGTTTGGACCGATCTGGAGGAAGTACACGTTCAACATCGGAACAGAAAGAGATAGAGGGAACCCGGTTGCGTCTCTCGGTTGCCCGGTTGCCTTCGCCCGTAGGATGCTGAAGGCACTGCGGTTGCCATGGCAACCCACCACCACCGCAGCCCGATGTAATTATTTGAAAAACGCCCGCCGCAGCTCCATCCACCGCCCACCACCCCGGGGTTGCTGCTGCTGCCGGTACAGAATGACGCAAAAGTAGCCGGTTTATCTTCCTCTCATTCTCTCTCTCTCTCTCTCTCTCTCTCTCTCTCTCTCTCTCTCACACTCACTCTCTCTAACCTTAAAAATTCAAAGAATTTTCTACCGTTGAGAAAAAATTATTCTTTTGCGATTATAAAACCCTTTGTCACATTCACGAAACAAAAGATTCTGTACCCCAAATGTTTTATATTTCATTGACAAAAATAACAATAAAATTTCATATTTAACCACGATCGTGAAGAAAAAAAGAAAAAAAAAATTTTTTTTTTTAAATGTTTTTAACAAGTCCATCAATTTTATCATTCGATTCATTTCCCAATTGACTAATGCGATGTATTAATTATCCTTTTACAACCTATCATATGTATCTCCCAAAACCTTTCTTACTATGATCCTTAATCGGTGCATCAGAATTTGGATGGTGTACGACACAGTGTACTTGAGAATATTAATATTCATGCATCTCCAAAGACGCGGTGGGGGTTCTTCAAGTCCTCGAGCATTCGTGTTGGATATTCCTCAAGGGAAAATTTGTGGAGTCGAGCAGTAGTGCTTGAAATAAAGAGACAAGGGACGATTGCATAAATAGGTAAATGCCATTCATGAGAAATATAAGATGTTGATTGTTCTTTTCTATTTTCTTTTTTTCTCATCTTATCTTTCTTATTATACGATTTCTTATTCTAAATCTATCCTTAGATTTCTAATTCTAAATGTATCATAACACTTGTTACTTTAGAATCGTATAATCATGTTAATTTCTTGAATTCGTGCATGCAAACTTTTTCAATTTTTTATCTTAAGAATATCCCATCTTTCTCTCTCTCTCTCTCTCTCTCTCTCTCTCTCTCTCTCTCTCTCTCTCTCTCTCTCTCTCTCTCTCGCTTTCTCTCTTTCTCAAATCTAGTCACATGGGAACGACATCTACCCCAACGATCTCTTTGAACTTACAAATAACAAGTTATCCAAAGTAACAAGCGTAGATTTTGCGAATGTACGCACCACTTAGCGGTTTTAACGTATTCTCCCTTTCAACTTAAAAAAGTAGAAGTTATTCTTGTCAAAGAGATGCAACGCGGAATGACCTATTGTTAAGCGGTTCTTCAACGTCAACGTAGAACAATTAAAAACGACACCCAGCCTTAACGAAATACATATCCACGTCCCATGAATTTCGAAAGTTCTCCAAACTTTTGTAAGCATCTTTATTAAAAAAGAAGGGTAAGACCAAAGAATGATGTACAATCTAAAGAAAAAAGAAAAAGAGGGATGAAATATCAGTAAGGAAAAAAATTTAGCTCCCATCAAGTTAACTTTTAGGTCGGAATGTATCTGAAGACTGCACCCCTTTTACATACACTTCCGCATCCTATGTACGTAGTACCTGAATACTCAAGGGTGTACATAACGCGACTGTCGCGGTTTGGGGTCAAAAATCGCGATCTCGTAGTATATACACAGACGGATCGTTTAGTCACTTAAAGAAGAAAATCACATGGGAATAAAATCGATCAAGAATGAAATGTTATTAAAATTGGAAAAAAAAGGGAGAAAAGAAAAGAAACGAAAAAAAAGGAAAAGAAAATAAAAAGATAGCCATTTTGAAAAATCTAAAAAAATCGATGCTCGTCTGAGAAAATGAAATTTCTTTTGCCCTTAACAACGTTTCAACATTCCAACGAAGAATTATACTGAAATAGCTAATGAACGTAACGAAAAAGAATTCGATGGCTGATCGGAGATGCCTTTCCACGTGTTTCAGAGTGTGCTTTGAGCAACGTGTTGTGGCAAAGGGAGGAAAGGACGGTGAAGTTGGAGCGAAGAGAAGACGAAAGGAGAGAGAGAGAGAGAGTAAGAGTAAGAGAGGGAGAGAGAGAGAAAGGGAGGACCGTGGCGATGCTCACTTGTTGCTCGCTCGACTAATTGCCAAGTAATTGGCCCCGTACCCCCGCTCGTATAAAGTTTGCTTCATTGTCTTTAATAACGCCGTGACCTGCGCTAATGGCTCACGTCGCATTCGTCGAGAAAGGGAGAACGGCCGCCGGTTTCGATGACAAGGATCGACTAGTTCGCACAAGAGAACGAATGAGAGAGAAAGAAAGAAGAAGAAAGAGAGAGAGAGAGAGAGAGAGAGAGAGAGAGAGAGAGAGAGAGAGAGAGAGAGAGAGAGAGAAAGGGCGAGTAGCTGGCAAAGGAATGGAAAAGGGTGCGGAACGAGTACAGTCGACTGGAATAATTAACAGCCATTAGTAGTAAATAAAGCTTAAAAATGTCTAATATGTTTTACATAATTATAATGATTATGAAAAAAGGAAGGTTTTATTTCTTGTTTTCTTCTTTTTTTTCTTCCTTGTCTGTCAAATTTTGACGAAATATATTAATAATGAAATTCAAACAATAAATTCGAACAAACGGCCGTATGTGTGTGTAAATGGGTTGCGTTTAAATCCTTTTGTATTACATTTAACATATAAAATCGTATCGATTTTCGTTTAATTAAAAACATATTATAATAATATGTCAATGGGATTAATGACGATTATGAATTATTAAGGTACACGTATGAATAATTATTAAGATTATTTCTAATAGTTTCTAACGTTCTCAATGGACAATATACATTATACTGATAATACAGTTGCTTCTTAAATGGTTGTCAAAATCGTGAAAGGAGAAACGTTAAAGTGCGGACCTAACATCCGCGAGTCCCCACAAGCTGGGAACACAATCCGTGCACGCAAGACCAGATGTGCGATTGTGCGAAGAATTGAGAGTGAGTCATTCCTCGATGGCACACGAGGGAGTATAAACGGACGTTAGTGTAATGGTTTCTGTACCTACACGATTGTGAACACGTTCACGTTAAATGGAACGACGAAGTTCTTCCAAAAATAATTTCTCTCGCGGGAATAATCAATTCTAAATTCTAAATTCTACCGGAATCATTATATCTGATAGATTCTATTTTGTTTAATGATAATTCGATACAATAAAAAAAAAATATTTTTCAAATGCCAAAGAACAAAATATACAAACGATGTACAATTTAATTCAATCAAAAGTGATTTATGATGTATAAACCGTGATATACGTATTTAAAATCTCTTTTAAATAGAATAAATGAAAAGGACTATACAAACGATGCTCCGAAAGAATTATAGCTACCAGCTGTAAACTTATGACTTAATGAAATGCACCATGGATCTCGATACGGACACGCGCGCACGTACACACACACAACACAACACAACACAACACAACACGACACAACACGACACAACACAACACACACACACACACACACACACTATTCACGCTTCACCGAGTCGAGCGATTTCTTCGAGACGTCGCCCTTTTGTAAATTGATCGAGACATATTTGTGCTACAAATCATATCGAGAAAATAGGCTTACAGATATGCATCAAATATTTCTATTATATCTTTCTCTGTTTATAAATTTTAATATATAAGATATCAACGAATTTAAATATAAGACTGTGTGTGTGTGTGTGTGTGTGTGTAAAATAATTATTAGCCATTCTACGTAAAGTTCCATCGAAATAAAGCCAAAGAGCTGGGGGTACACTCGAGTGCATCGAGAAATGATAAGTCTATTTTTATTGTCTTCGGTGCGCAACTAATCACTAGTCAAAAATAATAAAAACAGGAGCATTGTTCCTATAACGACCACGATGGGATCCGACCTATTCGATGTTCAACAGGATCATGTACCATTATTTTACTTTTAGAAAAATATAATTGCCAACAAGTTATGATTTTTTATTTTCTTTTTTTATTTTCTTTTTTTCTCTTCTTTTGATATTTTTATCTTATATATAACAGAATTTTTCATGGTGGTATAAAAATCTAAATCCTTAGGCACCATCAGTCAATCTTTTATCGAAAATATAAACCTTCTCTAAACACGCTTGAATATCCTTCGAAGTTCTTAATTAATATAATTTCTTACTTAAGACTGAAATTTCCTGAAAATTAATTAGTGTTTTCTTACGTACGTACGTCGATTTAGATTATAACAGATATAATCAATATCTATATATGAATGTCGGGAAACGTTCAATAAAAAAAAAATAAAATAAAGAAAATCAAATGATTCTCATAGAAACATAAAAACATTATCCAACTAATATTTTAAGTACTCAGTACATTATTATCACTTTAAAAAATAATATCAGATTTTCATCTTTGATGAACGAGAAAAAGAGAAGAAGAGGGAGGAAGAGAGTGGGAGAGAGAGAGAGAGAGAGAGACAGAGATTAT
Source organism: Dolichovespula saxonica (assembly GCA_911387935.1). Lineage (NCBI taxonomy): Eukaryota > Metazoa > Arthropoda > Insecta > Hymenoptera > Vespidae > Dolichovespula > Dolichovespula saxonica. The sequence continues at coordinate 8,812,432 of OU426998.1, read as the reverse complement.
GAACTTTGAAATCTGTCAACGCAATTTCTTGGCACATCGATCTCCGAAAATTAGCGATCTCAAAAAATAAAAAAAAAACACGCTCACACATACATGCACGCGCGCACACAAACAAGCGTTGATATTGATTTAAACGCAAAAGAAAAAAAATAGAACGTGCCTCTTTTTTCTTTTCCCTTTTTTTCTTTTCCTTTCTTTTTCTCCTGTTTTTTTTTTTTTTTTTTCATACGCGTCTATAGACAGGTGCATTTAGGATATTACTCTCCGGGTGTAATACTTATAATCGGCCATGCGACTTCACCTGGAAATGGAATCCGTGCTATTGTATGCGTTACGTTGGCTTAAAGGAAACGAACACGAAGAAGGAATAAGATGAGGAGAAGGAGAAGGAAAAGAAGAAGAAGGAAGAAGAGAGAAAAAGAGGAACACGAAGAGGGAGAAGGACGTAAACGAGGAATCTCAGCGACGCTTCGACTAGACGGCATCGTAAACTTCGTCGAGCAACTTTTGAATTTTAGTAAGGGTTACCCTCCCCACACTTCTACTCTTTACTGTTCTACTACTACTACTACTACCATCCCCCCTCTCTCTCTTTGACTTTGTTCTCTTCAACCATTTCATATCCTCTCTTGCTTTCTTGATCCTATAAATTAGGGGTTCCCATACTCATGCTGAGAGAAGCGTTCTCTTTTTCACATATACAGACGTTCGATTAGAGAACCCGTACAGAAATCTTATGCCTGATAACGTTACCTCGCGACGATTTATTGGTCGGAAAGGGATAAGCGATTTTTTGTGGTTTTTAAAGAAAAAGAAAAAAAAGGAAAAAATTCCAATCCGTTTACCACTTCTTTTTTTTTTTGACGGACAACGTAAATTTGAATAGAAATTACAGACGAATGTTATTGTAGTAAACGAAAACGTTATAGAATTATCAATTGTCGGTTCTATTCGTATCATCGACTTTACGTATGGATCGCAATGACACACGATTAATTTCGAAAACCATTACGTTATTCCATAATTAATACTGATACTAATAATAATGATGAAAATAATTAAAAAAAAAATGTCAAGATATATCTCCTTAAACTTTAACTTAAATATTATAGAATTACGAATTGTCGGTTCCATTTTATTATTAGATTATTCCATAATTAATACCAATATTAATAATAATAATGATAATGAAAATAAAAAAAAAATGTCAATGTATATCTCCTTAAACTTCAACTCTAACATATCCATCCAAAAGGCGTCGCATCGAGGTTCTTCCTGCGCCCCGTCGGAGGTCGCCACAAGCATCTAAGGGGGACGAAGGGTTTCTACTTATAGGGAGACTCTCTCCGTTGCAACTAAGGAAACACACTAAGGAGGATCGTTCTTCGTAGCGTTTCTACAAGTTTCGACCACCGACCAACCGAAGAAAGTTTCTTTCTAACTATCCCGAAGCCAAGACCCTCATCTCCTCGTCGATGCTACCCGTGCAGAGGGAGAAGAAGGATTTACTTGAACAAAACTACTCAGGCCCGCGTTGCTTGAGAGCCCTTCCTGTTTTAAGGATAGTAGAATGCGAATAGAGCTAAGTCTTCGATTCGAAAGACGTTCAATATCTTTATTCTTTTAAACGACGAGAACTATGAGTACAGAATGCAAGAAAGACGACGCTCTAATAAAATGCCAATTTTAATGTGCCAGTGATGCAACGAAAAAGACATTGGTTTGCCAATGTGCAACCAAAGGGATCTTAGTTTTTCCTTTTCTTTCTTTCCTTTTTTTAAATTTTATTTTTTTATTATTTAGTTTTTTAATCCTTTTTTTGCATTATTCAAAGCACACACTTAGCATAGAAACGTTCTTCCAGGTCATAGCGATTCCGTACTCCTTGTTCTCGACGATACCTATGTATGTACATACGTATGTACGTATGTATGTATGTATATACGTATATATGTATGTATGTATCTCTCTTACTCTCTCCGTCTGTCTGTTTCTCTCTCTCTCTCTCTCTCTCTCTCTCTCTCTTTTCTTTCTTTTTTTCTTTCTTTCTTCCTTTACCCCTCTTTCTTCTTCAGGATTCGCGAAGGGTGTTGTTCTGCCTGCTGAGGGTGACTCCAAGGGGACTCGTGAAGGTACGAGAAAGAAAAAGACGAAGAGAAGGGAGGGTGGAGGCAGAGGGACAAAAAAGAGAAAGAAATACTCGGGGCATGAAGGGAGAAAAAGAGAAAGCAAAGAGTGAATGAGTGAGTGAGTGAGTGAGTGAGTGAGTGAGTGAGCGAGTGAGGAAAAGAAGAGGGGATAATTCCACGGCTAAATATCGGTAAAAATCAATACTATCTCTTTCCTCGGCACTACCAACACACCACCCAGTTAATAATGCAAGCCACGAGAACTCAAATTCGGAGTAGGTCTACGGGACCCGTTTCTTTTTAATTTTACGAGAAGATTTCATCTTAACGTGGAACTCTCTCTCTCTCTTTCTTTTAACTATGAATTCTTCTACGATCGGTACTACTCTTCTGCGAGATAGAAAATCCTAAAAATGATTATAAGGTAAACTTTTAATAATCCTACGAGATATTGGAATATTCTTATCTAATGATAGAGACAAAACAAAATAAAAAAAGAATGAAATAATGCAAGAGAGAAAGAGATAGAGAGAGAGAGAGAGAGAGAGAGAGAGAGAGAAAGAGAGAGAGAGATCTTTAGAAGTGTCGCCTTTGGTATCGTGCATTTCGTGCTCAATTAGCGTTCAACGAGTCCCTCGATAAACGAAAAGGTAAGAAGAGGAAGAGGAAAAAAAAGAGGAAGAGAGGAAACTGATCTTCGAGAACTTTCTTCGAGTTAACTTTTTAGAGGTCGTGAACTTCGGCAAAGTAGTGCATGATCGTATCGTAAAAGTACGAGTATAATAATGCGAACGTTGTGTCGGAAGCGCGCGACGAGTGGGCTTGAAATTCTCTTGAGACTTTGAAGAGAGAGATAGAGAGAGAGAGAGAGAGAGAGAGAGAGAGAGAGAGAAGCAGAGAGAGGGGGGAGAGAGAGAGTAGAGCGATCGAGTTCAAGATTATGAATGATCGATCATAAATTTGAGACGAGTGGACGGATCCAGGATCGATCGTAGTCCTTTTTGATGCATCCATCCCTATATTGGTTTTACTTCCTCTTTATTTCATTACACGTAGGTCTTATTTGGCTTGCATCACGATTACAGTAGCATCTTGTAGGAGAAGGAAAAAGAAGAACAAAAAAAAAAAGAAAAGAAAAAGGAAGAAGAATAAAAAAAGAAATACAGACAACACATTCGTGGAAAAGACAATGAACCGGTGAATTTAATTTGATTCGGGATTGGACCAAGATTGATAAGGAAGGATGATTGATGATTGTTGAAGATACTGCGAATACGAAGCACTCGTCTCGTCAAGGACAAGACAGCAAAGAAAGAGGAAGAAGAAGAAAGAGGAGGAAGAGGAGGAGGAGGTGGTGGTGAAGGAGGAGAAAGAACAGGAGTAAGAGAAGGAGAAGGAAAAGGAGAAGGGAGAAATAGAGATGAAGGTGGAGGTAGAGTAGAAGGAATATCCTGCCGACTGGGAAGGGGCTACAAAGCGATAGGAACGAGCTCGTGCTCGTCGTTTTCTCAAACGCTCTCTGGGTGAAACAGCGTGGAACCGCGGCTCGACCACGACCTGAGACAAACGGTAACGAAACGCACGCCGGAGATCCCAACATAGCGAGATCCCTCTACACGGCAAAGTGTAAACGGAGGTGGCAGACGCACGAGCAGAGTCGGCCCGACCACCACCACCACCACCACCACCACCACCACCATCGCCATCGCCATCGCCACCACCACCACCAGCACCAGCAGCAGCAGCAGCAGCAGCAGCAGCACCACCACCACCACCATTACCACCACCACCACCACTAGCACTGCCACCGTCACCGTCACCACCACCGCCACCTCTGTTCTCCTTCCCCTCTCGACCGGGGAAGACTGAAGGAGGAAAGAGAACCAGAGCGGTTCTCAACTTTTATTCTTCTAATCCTCGCTTATCGAGTTAATCATTTCAACAAGATTCTCTCTCTATCACATTCTCTCTCTCTCTCTCTCTCTCTATATATATATATATATATATATATATATATATGCATATATAAAATATATAATATGATATTAATTGCTCTGCCATGTAAAATGAATTCATTCTACATATTCAGATAATATAGATTTATAGACAAGACATATTTTTCTATATATATATATATAGAATACGATCAATAAGAAAAAATATTTCAAATAATCTAATGTTCGCAATACTTGTTGAAACATCTCTATTCTATCCTACCAACTTTTCTCTGAATAATTAAACCAAAATCGGATAATGTTGGTCAAAGTATTACGTTTTTATAGAAATAACAACTATCATCTAACGAATGTCCTTTCGAGATATCTCTGCACGTGCCGCTAAACTATCGATCGGCCGGTCACGACAGGACGATCGAATTTCAAGTCCTTGTCCTGATGTTTCTACTACGAAAAAGGAAAAGAAATCAAAATAGGTGAACGGAGAAAAGAATTATGATGATAAAACAACGACATGGTGATCGCGTTGAAAATAGAAAGATATAGTGGTTGACAAATAATTCATAAATGACGGATCGAACGCGTTGAGATATCGTGAAAAATTAAAATATAGGAAACATGAGAACCGTCGTTCTTTCTCTCTTTCTCTCTCCCTTTCTCCCCTCTCCACAATCTCCTTCCTCCTCTGCCCCTCTTACCAACCAAGCCGCGCTCTCACCGTAACGCGGGGTAGCTTGGAGGGTTAGGGAGAAAGGAGGGAAGGGGAGGTGGGTCGCGTACAACTACCTACAAAAGTCCGCATCACCTCCCTTGGTACAAGCCAAGTCAAAAGTATTTCACCGTTCAAAACAATAGAGATTTTTCAAAGAATTTTTTCTATCTAACGTACATTTTTTTTTTAGAAAATAGTTTATTTCAAGAATACGTACGTGCTATATGTTTTTTTTCTTTTCTTTCTCCCCTCCCCCCTTTCACGCTATTATACAAGTAAGAATCATGATTATATTTCTTTTTTTCTTTTGTTATGCTTTTTTTTTTTTTTAATTTTTTTGTAATGAACAATTTTCTTCGTACTTAATAAGAAATAGATTAAAATACGAGGAACAAATTCTAAGGGTTCCTGAGATCAAGAAGAATGTGGACTGACCAGAATACAAGCGATAAATAACATTGACTACCTGGGAAACAATCTTATCTAGGAATATCCGCGCCTTTTGAAAACAACTTGCAACGTCCTCTCGTGTTCTACATGTCGATGATATGCACCTCGACCTTCGTCCTTCTACCTTCTCCTTTCCTCTCTTCTTCTTTTAACTTCACTCTTTCTCCTACCTTCTTCTCCTCTTCCTCCTCCTTCTCCTCCTCCTCCTATCGGAAGGACGAAGGAAGCGGCTCTGACTCGCGTGAGCACGTTAAAACTTGGAAGAAGGGAGACTTCCGGTTAAGGACTAATTAAATTCGCGAAGAGTCCCACTCGCAAAGTAATTACACTATCCAATGAGACTTTCATCGTGTTGCATTATGCACCATCTTCTTATCGCATGTTCCGCCGGAACGATAATTGCTACTTCGTATAACACTCCCCACATGTTGCCCACCCGAATCATAATCGCGTTACAATGCCACAGAATTCGAAGGAAAAGAAAAAAAAGGAAAAAAAAAAAAGAAAAAAAATCAGATCGGCCAAACTATAATTTTTTATCAATTATAAACACGAACTGCGTTGCGAATATATTCATCGTATTTGTCTTGAAATTTTCAATTAACGCTTGATCCATAACTAAAATGGTCCATATATATATAAATTAATTATAATATAAATGCGCGAAACTATATAATGTTTGATGAAAAAATACTCCGTAACGATATTTAGGTATATTAAAGCAGATTAAAAGACACTCACCCTTGGTCCATTCTATCGACGGGACCACCAGGACCCATCATGGCCGGATGTCCAGGTCCTATCGGACCCGTCATGGGATGCCCTCCAGGTCCGAAGGGACTTCCAGGTGGCATACCGTACTGTGGTCCACCAAAGGGTTGACCAGGTGAAGGAAAATGAGGATTGCCACCTCCTGGAGGTACGAAAGGTGGACCGGAGGAACCAGGTCTACCGACGAACTGAGGCGGTCCTCCAGAGGGTGAACCAAATGGACTAGGTCCGGGCCCATTGTAGGGTGGCCCGGAATTGTTAGGTGGAGGTGGAAATCCGGAGGAGTTTGGCTGTGGTCCAGGACCAGGCGTCGACGAACCACTTGGTGCCGGAGACGCTGTATACTGAGGTGTTGCCGAACCAGGCGGTGGCCCTTGATATGGTGGCGCACCCGCTGGACTTCCTGCTCCGCCAGGAAACGGACTAGGTCCTTGAAAACCGGCATTACTAGGTGGCCCACCCGTATTATTGTAAGGGCCCGATGCCGGACCTCCACCCTGACCAACAGAATTCGGCGTAAAAGGTGATGCCTCCGAGCCGGGCGGCGGGCCCTTCCAGGAGGCTGGTGTCCCTGGATCCTCCAGCGTGGTGGTGGCTGCCAATGGCGTGTTCAGGCGGCTGCAGCCTGGGAATAGAACATTATACATATAAATGAAATATTTCCTAACTCGAAAGGAGAAAACTTGTTAAAAGCGATTCTAAGGAAGGAAGATTCTATATCACACTATTATTTTGTTTATAACATTCTGATATAATTTTTATTTAGTAGTACTATAACTGTATGCAAGATAGGTATATATACGTGATTGCTATGGAGAGACGTTATTGGTATTTATAGAAAACTTACTGCGTTACTGATCTATTAAGTGTATTATAATACCGTTTATGTAATATCTTGGATTTTTAGTATAGTAAAGAGTTTATCTCAACTTGTATACTTTTGTTATCGTAAATGTTTTCTATTCCTTAATCTAAAATCATTGCGTATCAACTAAATGAGGACGTTATGATAGTGATGTAACATATAAAAGACTGGTTTGCTACGTATAACAATGACTTCGACAGAAATAGCATTCTTAAGCTCTCTTGCTCTATACAAAGCTATCGAGAAGGACAACGACAAAGAATATATGCAAAGATCTTGATCAGCGTAGACTCTGTGTCTATCAACTTGTCTACGCAGCCTATCTAACCTATATCCTAACCTCCACAAAAGACAAGCTACAACATTAGAATAAAATGAATAAAAATAAAATAGATACAAAAACTCACCATTATTCGTCCCATTGGCCTTCATTGTCCTACGTTCCACCGATTCATTCCATAGCACCGATTACACACCGTAATAAAATCCAGCACGAAATTAAAAACGGTCGGAACGAAAAAAAGGTGAGAAAATAAAAGCTCTCGTTGTCGAGCAATCGATTAAGGCCGATTATCTCGTACGAAGTTAATATATTCCGCACAAGAACGTTAAGAATAATACGAAACTCTGAACGTTTGAGGTTATGTACCGGCAACCTAACCTCCAATATGTCGAAGGAGACCGATTCACGAGTGGGAATGAAGTGGGATTGCTCCCTTTTAATTCGCGCACAACACAGATCACTGTTCTCTCGGTGTTCTCGATCGCGTGCAGGATCTCGCGCGCGTACTTACCGGTAGATAGTTCGATTCTCGAAGATAAAAAGAGTAGCCGCCGTGTCGCGGTCGCGTCGCCGGCATCTTCGCGGTCGCGCTTTATTTCGTGTTGCTCTCACCCCTCTCAGAACGTCCCGCACGAGCTCGCGCCGTTATACGAACGCGGACCGAGCGAGGGACGCGTGCGGAGGCCCGACATCCCGCTCAAGTCTCATTCATCGTCGCACTGTAGAAAAAAAAAAGTCCATGGATTTACGACGGGCCAAAACACGAGCGTAGAAAGAGAGAGAGAGAGAGAGAAAAAGAGAGAGAGAGAGAGAGAGAGAGAGAGAGAGAGAGAGAGAGAGAAAGAGAGAAAGAGAGAGAGAGTAGCGACAGCGGTGGCAGACGCGCACACGACGCGCACACGACGCGCTACGCGCACACACACTCTTACACGCACACGCGCTCGCTCTCTCGTGCCGAGAGAGAGCGGCAGCGGAGCAACAGCACAACAACGATATTATGATGACGATAGCGAAGAGACCACGAAGATCACGACGATGATATGCACGACGGCGACGACGACGATCACGAGGACGACGACGGCGACGGCGACGACGACGACGACGACGACGACGACGACGAGGGTGACAGTAACGACAATGACGTGACCAAGCGAAAGATTACGTCGATGTATGACGACGAGAACGACGAGGATGGCGTGCGCGGGGTGCGAGTGAGAGGGAACGAGAAGGAGAGCCGAGCGCGAATAAACACCACCGGAGTCAGTCACAGACGCACCTCTCTCTTCGACAGGGACGTGCGCGCCGTCGATGGCGCCACCGATGCTCCCCCTTCTCTCGTGTTCACTCACTCACACTCGCTTTCTCTGTCTCTGTCTCTGTTCTGCCTCTATCTCTTTTTCTCTTTCTTTCTACCTCTTTCCCTTTTCCTCTCTCTCTTAGTCTCACTCTCTCTCTCTCTCTCTCTCTCTATCTTACTTTATTTTTCTCTTTCTATTCGTCTACCGAAACTAAGTTTCCTTCTCTTACAACTATCACGAGTTTCTATCTAACGTCAACGGTGGATATACTTGACGAGTTTTAAAACGACATGAAGAACGAGGTAGATACTTTCGAAATACCTCAAATATAAAAAATTCCGTAGCTCAAGCGTTCCTCCCTTTTTTATTTTTTCTCAAGTATTCTTCTTCTTTCTCTTCTGTATTTCGTCGACGTTTCTTTTAGAAGTGGTGCAATCGGTCGGTTCTTCCCTTGCCTCCCTCCTCTCCACGCTCTATCTTTCTCTCTCTCGCCCCCTCACACGTGCGCACCTCTCCGTCGGCCGCGAGGAAATGCAGGTACGCACGTGCGCGTCAGGGACGTAGCAAGGCAACAAGGAAAGGGGCGCACGCACGCATACACCTTCGCAACGGGACACCCGGACGGCGACCACGTGTTCGCTCTCTCCCTTTCTATCTCTCTCTCTCTCTCTCTCTCTCTCTCTCTCTCTCTCTCTCTCTCTCTCTATCTATCTATCTATCTCTCTCTAACTCCCTGTCTATCTACCTATCTCTGTCTCTCTTTCTCTTCTCCGTCGCGTTGCGCGCTCCGAAGCGTCAACTAGTGGATGATCTCTTCCTTGGCCATCGGCAACGATCGTCGGCGCGTCGCGCGCTCACGCGAAACTCTGCTGCCATTTTTATTGAGGCCGATGCATCGGCCAGAGTCGAGCGCACCCCGCCCAATCCGTACGCACCTTAACTATCCTCCCTTTTACTTCTTCCTAAAATTTAACTAAGAAGTCGGAACTATTCCATCTAACTTTCACTTATGTATTTTTTATTTCCTCATAACTTATCACGATCCATCGGACGTTCCGTTCTATTCGTTTGATTTTAAAAAGAAAACTCCTAATGAAATTCGTAACGTCGTTTCTTCATTTCTATCTATATATATATATATATATATATATATATATATATATATATATATATATATATATCGAAATACTTCGAAATAATATAATAGAACTTACTCGGTCGACGATACAAATAAAAAGAGCGAAGCGACCGTTCGACATTTTCTGTACTTTTTTCTTGTAATACCATGTCGTCCTCGTCCTCGTCCTCGTCCTCGTACTCGTACTCATTCTCATCATAATCATTCTCGTCGTCCTCGTCATCGTACATACCATCGCACGCTTATAATTAGGATAAAATACGAGGTGGGAAGAAAGAGAGATAGATAGAGGTAGATGGAGAATACGAAGGTGAATCCGCGCTTGCCGCACGATTAATTTTAACACCGTTCAGGATTATTATCCCGCGAGCCCTCTAATTTCCGATCGATTAATCGAGAGGAGGAAAGTTTGGCGGTGTCGCCTGTTGCATGCGTGACCCTTCTCTCTCTCTCTCTCTCTCTCTCTCTCTCTCTCTCTCTCTGTCTGTCTCTCTCCCACACACACACACACACACACACCCATTCATTTACTCACACCACTCTCTTGCTTCACTGTTTCTGCCTCTCGGCGTGCCGAACGACGAAATCACACGATGATTTCGATTCCGGGAACGTATTCCTGATGGAAAAGGAGGAAAAAACACGAAAAAAAGAAAGAAAGAAATTATACACAGTTTTACGACGAACGTGCTCACCAATCGTTCGAAATAAATAAACAGAAAAAAAAGAAAAAGGGGGAAAGAAAACAAATGAATGGACAAGAACGAGGAGAAATCACTGAATGGGAGGAAGAAAAATAAGTATCCGACTATACCCCACGTGGTATATGTAGACGTGCGTGCAGGCCACTGTATACGGCCCTGACCGCGACGAGGACGAACGGTTAGGGGCGCGGGGTCGTGGCGATGGCCGTGGTTGGGGGATGGGGGAGTGAGAGGTGGTCACGGAAAAAGGGAGAGCCGGTGTGCAAAGCACCCCCGAGCGCAACGACTCTCTATGCCTTTCTCTTTTCGATCGAATAGATTCGGGTTTCTTTTCCTTTTTTTTTTTCTACCTTCCTGAGTTATATCCATAGAAGGAGAAAAATCCAATCGATCGTGAGGCAATGTCAATCAATTTAACTGTAGTAAAGTAAAAAAAAAAGGAAAGAAAAAGTACTGGACAATTAATTTAGATATTTTGGGAAAATTAATAGTACGAATTTCTCGAGAAACGCAACAAGGGAAAGATAGAGATAGAGATAGAGATAGAGATAGAGAGAGAGAGTAAGAGAGAGAAAGGGAAAGAGAGAGAACCTTTCCGCGCGCGTACGCTACCGCGTCGGCCGCCACATTTTTTCCCCCTCCCACGAGGCGCCACGGCCTTTCAAAGTCCTCCCTCGACACTCGCCGCTTGACAGTGTCACCCTAAAAATCAATAAGGGGTTCACCCCTCGGCCCTACCCACCCTACTTGTGCCTTCTATTCCTCTGCGCTTCCTCCTTCACTTCCTCCCTCCCTCTCACTCTCTTTGTCTCTCTCTCTCTCTCTCTCTTTCTCTTTCTATCTTTTTATCTTTCTCTATCTTTTATCTTTTTATCTTTCTCTCTCCATCTCTCTCTCTTTCTTTTTCTATATTTTTATCTTTCTCTATCTCTTATCTTTTTATCTCTCTCTCTCTCCCTTTCTTTCTTTCTTTTTCTATCTAACTTACCCGTTTCCTTTCGTCGGACCAAGAACGAGGGTGGGGAGGGTGCACGTCAACAGGGAGGTCACGCCGTCCGGACGGCTTCGTCATTCTATTAGGCGACGATACGTCGAGAAGAGGCGACGCTTAACGCTTCGAGCTATTGCTCGACTCCCTCACTCACTCTCTCTCTCTTTCTCTCTTTCTCTCTCTCTCTCTCTCTCTCTCCCTCTCTCTGTATCTATCTATCTATCTATCTATGTATCACATCGTACTTAAACACACATATACATGTATTATTTTTCTTTCTTTCTGTCTTTTCTTCGTCTTTTTGTATTTTTTGGTTTTGTGTATATATATATATATATATATATATATATATATATATATATATTTTTTTTTCCTTCCTCTTCTTCCCACCTTCCTTCCTTTCTTTTTTCTTTCTTTCCATAACCTACTTACATAATATATACCTTACACACTCACTATAATTAATACGGAATATGTGAATGTTTTTCTTTATTCCTTCCCACTTATATACCCTTTATAAACGAGAAAACTTATTAAATATATATATATATATATATATGTATATATGTATATATGTATATAATGCTCGGTTCGCCGTCAATTTGCAAGTTTCATCGTCTCGCTCTCCTGCTTTCTTTCTTTCCTTCCTTCCTCCCTCTTACCGGATTGTTCGAACGGAAAGGATAGTGGAGAGGAGGATCGTGAAAGTAGGCACTGGGACTATCGCGAAAGTATGACGTGTAATCGCGATCCGAATGAAAAATCGTTTCAGGTTTATTTCTTTTTTTTTCCTTTTCTTTCAAGTATGCCCGGCTGTTCTCATCATTGCATTCGTGTCTTTTCAAATTCTTCTTGCAATAAAAATAGGAAAAGAAAAAGATAAGAAAAGCTAAAAGAAAAGGAAAGAAAAAGAAAAAGATGAGGAAAGGTAAAAGAAAAGGAGAGAAAGAAAAAGAAGAAGAAAAACGACGCGGAAGGTAAGAAAAAGAAAAAAAAGGGTAGAAAAGAAAGAGGGAAAGAAAGAGAAAGAGAAAGAGAGAGAGAGAGAGAGAGAGAGAGAGAGAGAGAGAGAAGTTGAAGAATACGATACACGCGAGGACTTTCTTAACATGTCGTAGAATAGCGCGAAGAGAGTTTAGAAAAGCGTAGCGAAGCGGCTCGCTAGCACGAGCCACGGTGCATCTTATTCACCCACGAGTCTCAAGGACGTACTCGACGTACCGTCTTTGCATAGAAATGCGCGCCGTAGAAGAGAGATGCTTGGCTACGCGAGAAAGAATCGTGCTCCCGTCTCGTACCGTCTCGTTCGAGCGGCTATGCTTCTTCTTCGAACCTCGAAATCTCCTTCCGCTAAAAGAGAGAATTTTCATTTTCTTTCGTGAAAATAGTAGTCTATGTATCGAGAATGGGGAAAAAGAGAGGAAAAAAAGAAAAAAAAAAGAGAGAAAGAAAGAAAAGGGATAGAGACGTTCGACGAATTTTTATCCTAACCTATGCGCTCTGCTTTTGCTTAAAATAAATGATAACTCCTGTACTTATAGTTATTAAATATATATATATATATATATATATATATATATATATATATATATGTATATATATATATATATATATATATATATATATATATGTATATATGTATATATTCATTAAAGATATAATAACAAATATTTGATAATTTTATTTTTGCTTTAGAGGAACATTTCGAAGATCACTATGTGTGATATCGAGATTGTAAGATTAAATTCTTAAAGATCTATTTAAAGTATCCTATTACAAGTTTTATTAATAAGATATATGAAATGAAAAAGAAATGAAAGAACAGTACGAAAATAAAAATAAAAATAGGGAAGAGTATATAAAAGTAATATGAATGAAATATAATAAAATATAATATAACGGAAACAAATATCTCATAAATATTCGATGATACACAGTAGTAGGAATCTGAAATCAGAAATCTGATATGGTTCAGCACCCGATATTCCAGATTGTTTTATCTGTAATACGTATTGATATATGTTATATATATACTAGTCTATTATAATGTGTTACGGTTGATATCGCAGAAATGGACTAATCCATGGGAATAAACGGAGTAGTCAAGATCATTTCGGTTTGAATCGGATTGGTCGTGAGTAAATCGGTCGTTTTAGGACCTAAAACCGAACCAACACTTGGTCCAGTTTGGGAAACGTTGACAGAAGAAGATATACCCTATACAAGATCAGTAGTACTCTTCCTCAGAGACGAGAGGCCGATCAGTGTTTAGTGCTTAGGATTAACACTCTACGATTCAATTAAGTTAGTGATGGCCAACAACAGTCAACCAGAGATTTAGGAAACTGGGATGCTCTTCTGAAGATTGATACTCGCACTAAGAGCGGTGACACTGCTAATAAACATTCGGTTAAACTAAACGATACCTACGACAAATCTAATACGCTCTTTGTTTCGATAAGATTATCGGACCAAGTTACTTGAGAGTCATCTCACCTGGGAGTAATTGTTCGAAAGAAAAACAATATTATATAAGAATAAAGCTGACATTGTAATTGATCGATCGATCAATTCTTATTAATCGTTACGCCATTTAAATTAGCGTCTTATATAAGTTAAACGAACGAAGAAAATCGCAGGAACATATTAAAACGAAAGGATAATATATATATAAGGATAATATACATACGCGACAAGAGTATATGACACGAGATACAACGTTATAACCTAGGTTAGATTTAACCAAGGCCCGATTAAATTTCATGGAAAGAGTGGGATGATGATGATGGTCGGGTGGCGGAAGAGGGAGGGGGAGAAAGAGGGGGAAGGTGGCAACGGAAAATAGTTGCCGAATCCGTGTGTGTGAATGGAGGAGTAGAAAAAAAAAAGAGGAAAAGAAAAAGAAGCGAAGGAGTAGGAGAAGCGAGGCGGAAAGAAAAGGAAGGAAGGAAGGAAGAGAGAGAGAGAGAGAGAGAGAGAGAGAGAGAGAGAGAGAGAGAAGAAAACAGAAAAGTGAAACGCGAGGGTCTGTATTTTCTCGTCGTCGATTTTCGTTTCGAGAGCGAGCACGTGGTTCGGCACGAGGCGAGTGACAGTCTCGGACAGTTCGTACACAAGTACGTTCCACTGACCCCCGCTCGAACGACGATCCGGGAGACGAACAAGAGAACACCGGCCCTTGGGGGCGGCGCACGTGCTCTAGCGGACTTCTCCTGCGCTTTTGCTTCGCGACTACGACGACTAGTCTGATCCGCCTCTTCTCTCACTCTCTCTCATTCTCTCTCTCTTGGTCTCTCTCTCCCTCTCTCTCGTTCTCGGTCCATCTCTCTCTCTTTCTCTCACACACTTTCTGTCTCTCTTGCTTACTTCCGAGTAAAGCAACCCCCTCACACCGATCTCTCCCTTTCCATCCTTCAAAGATATTAGGATAAGTTTCATTCATACGAAGTTCGGAACAAATCTCAACCTTCGGAAAACGGCTGACCCTACCAACGATGTAAACGAGTTACGCTCGAGTTCGTACAATTTCAATTATTTTCTAAAAAGAATTTCTATTCGCGTAACAACGATTACGCGATTCGTTTCGTTTATTCTTATATTCGTTCCTTGGTCGAATCATGATATAATACTTACGAGTAAGTAAATAAATAAATATGTAAGAATAAACATCGCTGAGTTGACTTAACAAAAAAGAAATGACAATTCCCATGCTCGCTTTTGACATTAATCCATTTCGCATTAACGAGGATGATTTTAATATCGATTGGATATATATGCAACAAGATAGGTAAAACAAAATCGATAGAAAAAAAAGGACTGCGGGCATAAGAAAAAAAACGGAAAGAAAAAAAATAGAAAAAGAAACAAGAAAGTTGCATATTTGTTCGATCTCAACGTCGTTTCAAAACTTTTACTATGTATAAGCACGAAGTCGGAAACCTTGGAGTCCGTGTTACGTTCGTACATTCATACACGCGCGCGCACACACACCACGCAAGCCGCACGCATGCGCGCGATACACACACACAAATGCAAAGTTCAGGTTCATGTAATGGGAAGACCAGAAGCAGAAGTAGAAGAACAAGAATAAGAAGAAGAAGGAAAAGGGAAAAAAAAGAAGAGGAGAGGAAGAAGAAGAAGAGAACAAAGAGAAAAAAAGGAAGAGGAGAAGAAGAAGAAGAAGAAGAAGAAAAGGCAAAGCAACGGAGTGTTTGTGGTCGACAGCACGATGTGGTGTGTAAGAAGGTCGGATGGGAACGAACACGCATAAAATCGACTCTAAGACGAAGAGAGGAGGAAAGAACGAAAAGAAGGAGAAAAAGAGAGGAAAGAAAAAGAAAGGAGCGTAGAGGAGAGAAGAGGAAAGGCAGAAGGTATAGGTCGATACGGTAAACTATTGTCTAGTGGGCGAAGAACTCATGAGAACCGGCCGGAAGAACGACGTCACGTCGGTTACACACGTTTTCTGTCTCTCTTTCTCTTATTCTTTTTCTTATTCTCCCTCTCTCTCTCTCTCTCTCTCTCTCTTTCTCTCTCTCTCTCTCTTTCGGTCTCTATCTTTCTCTCTCTCTCTTTCTCTTTCTGCTCTCTTATTCTTTCTTTTTCTTTTCTTAGTACTGAACGTCGTTTCTCCGTCGAACTACGACAGACGACTTTGAGAGGTTGATTCGTACGTTCAAGGATCGCACGTTTCCACCCACGTTCTCTTAAAAACCATGTTGTTCTTGCTCTTGATCGATATAACAAAGTACGACCACATACGTACAACGGTAAAATGTATCGATAAACTATCGACACGGGCTCTCTTGATCTTTGATCCACTGAACGAAATTTAATACACAAATCTATAATCGTTGTTAAGAAATACACACCACATATATATATTATTTTCTTTTATTTTAACCTGCAAGGGATGTGTAAGTGGAAGGAAGAAAAACAAAGCAAAGAATAGAAAAGTTCTTTCTACTGGGTGATCTCCCTCCCCAACCCATTCAACCCAATCACCCACCCACCTATGTTGTAAAAGGCCAACTCTCGAATGTCGCACGTTCTACGCAAACTCAGTTTCGGTGGTTGGTAGTATCGACGAAGAAATTACCGTGCCTTTATTTCCTTGCCATGGTCGAAAGATACATATCTGAGAGAGAAAGAGAGAAAGTGAGAGAGAGTTTATGAAAGGCAGACAAGCGGGCAGGAGGGGGTAACGTGGGATCGAGAAAACTTGGGTGGGGAGAAGGTAGAGGTACACACAAACACACACGAGAATCTACAAATTGAATACAACGACAAGACAGACTTTTTGAAAATTTTGTCTCCGAGTGGCAGGTATAGGCGATGGCCGCAAGTTACACAAAGGTAGTTTAACGTGCGGCGATGTGAGGACAATGCTACACCGGAGTATGTTTGTCGGTTGTCACCGAGGGATGAAGAGGCAAACACAATCCACCCCACCGTTTCGGTCACCGCGTTGCACGAAGCAACGCGCGACTTGTTACGTGTATGTGCATGCCTACGTATGTATAGATGCCTCTCTATGTGTGTGTTTGTGTGTGTATTTATGCATGCGTATATACGTACGTACGTATGTACAATGTATCGGAGAACTTATGTTAGTATTTGTTTGTATGCGTACGTTATGTCACTAACGTCACAAAATGCATCATCAACCTGTTCGTGCGTTTGGCAGTTGTGTTATATAAATCCTTTAATTAATTTAATCTGTCTGTAATTAATCATTCAAATGAAACATTTGATTAACTTTTAAGTAATGAAGAAAATGACATAACTACGGTCTTATAAGTAAGAAGTAAAATATGTGAATATGATGTATGTATGTACATACGTTTGTTGTAAGATATGTAATGGAATGGATGACATTGCGTGTGTTCAATGTTTTATATTATGATAATTAATATTGTGTGATACGAAGTAATTAATGTAAAAAGAAAAAAAAGGGGGAAAAATGAAGAAATGACACGTGTATTGACTATAATAAATATGACATTTATTTTGTTTTTTGTTACAAATACTCCCAACTAATGTTTATTGTTTTGTTATATAATCTTACGTAATTTATTATACATGCATATATATGTATATATACATATATTTATATTAGAGATATAATATTAAAAAAAAAAAATATATATATACACAATAAATTAATATAATTAATTAATAAAATAATAAATTATATATAATATAAATTTTAAATAGTATATAATTAAATATATTAAATGTACATAATTCACCCGAAGAATTTTTTCACTTTCTCAAACGTAATCTTTTCTTCGAATGTCAAATTTATTTGAAAACTTTCTGTGTTCTGTAAATGAAATTTTGAATAAAAAAAAGTATATATGAGGTGCGAAGAAAGGATATTAAAATTTTGTAAAATTTAAGAAATATTTAATAATTAGAAAGTATTTTCTTATTTTATTTTTTATTTTACTTGGTTCTATATATATAAAAGTTCTGAACTTTTATATGTGAGAATACGTTACTTTTAATACGTATAATAGAATTGAGCTAAATTATGCAGAAAGCTACCGACCCTCAATGATCTAAAATTAAGAAAATTCAATTAGAAGATATTTAGAAACAATTAATTTTGTCGTCGCTTGATCAATATTTTACTATTCACATTTTTTTCTTTTTTTCAATATTAGCTGCACTAAAAATATCTAATGAAACCATTTCAATCATAATAAGTGATTCGGAAGTTTACTATAAAATAATTATAAATTTTAAATGAAACTATGACTTATTAGTTTTAATAATTGTATAATAATATTTTGTAAAATAAAGATCACT
This sequence comes from Dolichovespula saxonica, assembly GCA_911387935.1. NCBI lineage: Eukaryota > Metazoa > Arthropoda > Insecta > Hymenoptera > Vespidae > Dolichovespula > Dolichovespula saxonica. Next base: position 8,794,323 of record OU426998.1, on the reverse strand, counting down.
GTACTGGGTTTAATTAATTTTTTGTCATTTTGAAGATTGGTAGATTTTTGTATAATTTGATCCAATTGATCAAACAATGAAAAATAAATAAAAAAAAAAGAATTCAAAAACAGAAATGCTCTGTCTATCAAAGGAACACAAAAGGAAACGGAGAAAAGAATAAAAAAAATCAAGATGTCCAATCAATTAACAAAAGAGTGTATAATAAACATTAACAAAAATAAAAAACAAAAAGAACAGAAAAATTAATAATAATATGGAAAGAAAATTAATGGAGAACAGAGAAGAAAAAGAGGATAATTTGATGCATTGTTAAATCTAAACAACATATATAATGCGAACCCGATATCTCATTGTCAGATAAGAAGGAAACGTAATACAGCTATGAATAGGCAAAATAGATAAAGAATAAAAAATGAAAATAATGGGAAAAAAGTAAAAGGGAAATAATGCCAGAAACAACGACTGGCTACGAAAACGAAAACGAAAATAAAAGCTTATTGAAATAATACTTTGACAAATTTAAATGTATAATAACAAATACAATAGCAAAATACGAAGAAAAAAATTTGTATCCAGGATGGAGAAAACGAAGAAATGAAAAAAAAAAATAAAATAAAAGAAAAAAACATTAGAAAGAAATCATTGATCATTAGCAAGATCGAGAATATTGACTAATAGCAAATACCAAATTTAACTGTAATTCGGTAGTAAAAAAAATTATTTAAAAATAATCGCAATAATCAGAGGATGAATTTGGAAATCTGAAAAATAACCAGTGAAAGCGGCAATAAAAAAGGGAAAGCAACTGAAGAGCTACAATAAAAAAGACTGAAAATAAAGAAAGAATGACATCACATTACCAGAACTTCTGCCTATTCTATTGAGATAAAAAGTAAAACTTGATAAATAAAGCGATTAGCAAAGGAAAAATTCAAACATAAGATTATTTCGAGGAAAAAGGCAACGAAAAACAAATTACTATTTACATATCGTCAATATTCGTTTATAATAATCGTAGTGATGAAATAAATTAGCATAAAATTAGCATCATTATCGTAAAACGGTACTCGATAAAACACATCTCATTTTTAAAACAAATAAATAGAGGAGAAGAACTAACAATAATTTTTTTTAATAACAATCAAACAACAAAATATATTCTAAGCTTATTTATTAGAATTAAAAATTATTTTCATATATTGGAAATTAAATGTAAACAATAAAAAAAATATGACAAAATTCTGTTCGAGCTGAAATCAAATAAAATACGTATAAAATATATAGAAAATATTAAAGGACAAACATATGAAAATAAAGAAAAAAGAAACATTTGCAAATATACATATGTATGTATATAGCCTACAGACTGGAAAAAAAATATTGCACGTAGATAGCTACGTATCGTTTGACGAATACACAAAAACCAATAGCTAATATTTATCAATCGTGTTAAAATTTTAACTAACGAAAGCATAAAACTATAGTGAATTAATAAAATTTATCAGTTGTAGTAAATTATTTCTGACATTAGACCTAAGCAAAAGAATAAAATGTTTATGTCAGTTATTCATATATACATATCTAATGATTTTGAAAATCGAAAGAAAATAGATTTATTGAAAAATTATAATCTAATAACATCTATTTGATAATAAAACAGGAGTTTGCTAAGGGCTCTAAATAGTTATTGACTAAACATTAACGCAAATTTATCATTGTATTATTGTCTTTATTGACACATGGTATACCGTTAAAATCAAACATAGAAATAGATATATAATAAAATAATGCCCCTTAAAAATGTTGATGAAAATCTTTTATTTACATAAATTTACAAAAATTTGATTTTGGGGAAAATCCGAAAGTGAGTCGGATTTTAGTATTAATCCTTTTGTAAGAGATGGCTTAGAATTACCGAAATCTTAAGATCTATGTAATAAATCTAGTATTATTTAAACGACCAATAATCGAATACAATTAAGAGAATCATATTTTAAAATTTTCTCGCATGATCGACGATCGAATTCAGCCGGAGGGAAAATTTTTATTTTATGTTTGAAAATTGAATTTATTTTAAAAATTGCAAAAAAGAAAAAAAGGAAAGAAAAAATTTTCCATTGGTATATCGATTCCGAGTTTTCGAGAATTGTAAACCAGCAGTCATAGTGTTCATTTTTTCTTTTCTCGTTTTCCTTAATTTTTTTTTTTTTCAATAACATCTTTATTTACAAAAGATATAAAAATATTTGTGAAACCTAGAATATAGTATATGGAGTTTTTGTTATACAGTAGTATTTATAGAAAAACATTCATTAACTAGAAAAACGTTTTAAAGTAAAATCTAATTAACATTTTATGAGTTATAAAATTAATAACAATATATAATAGAAAGAAAAGAATGAAAAAGAAAATAGTGCACACATATATATATTTTTCTTCGAAAAAATAAATTATATGCATAGTTAATTTTTCCTGGTAATTTTTTACCAACAAAAAGTCTTTCTTTTCCTCACGATATTCGACGTAACATTTTATTGAAGAAATCATGCCAATTCTTTTCTTATCATATTTGTTTAAAACATCGATTTTCAAGAAGAATCTTTATGAAATACTCTATAATGCATGTAATAGAATTGTATGATGAGATTGTAAAATGCTATAAATAGAATTTTGTTTCAAGCAAAAGCGTTTTTCAAAAATATTTTCTGAAATTTTGAAATAATAGAATTTAATAGTATTGTCTTGTATGATAAAGATATATATTCATTTTCGTTATTTACGTTACAAAATATTTTTTCAAATATAAAACCAGTATAAACAATAATAATAAAATTTAATTCACTTAATATTCTTTAGAAAATAAAGAAATAATATTCAAAACTGAGAACTCTAATAAAGAAATTTCGCTCGCCAATGTGCCACGTATAGAAAGGTTGATTAAACTAATTTTTTGAGTTTTCATATTAACGTAAAGATTAATGTAAAATTAAGTTAAGAATACTAAATTTAAAGAAAATTATTAATATGTTACAGATATATCTAATGACGAATCAGATCAATAGATCAGATGAATAAATCGATCAGACATGTTTGTAATAATTATTATATATAATTATTACGAAATAAAAATTAGAAGAAAGAAACAAATAGATCAGTTAATTAAAATAAAAATGTTACGCAGTTCGAAACAATTATTCATCATTTTACAATGTTACTAAATAATATTGTAACAAATATAATATTTGTAATCTTCTCTTGCAATATTCAATTTAAATTAATTAATTATTTTCTAATATTAATTGTAAATTAGTTAATTGTTCTTCAAACTGTTATCTCAGAAAAAAATTCTATTCTTTTTTATAATTATGCAGATGATTTTTATTTATTACGATCCTCTTGATAGCATTCCGATTTATCTATGTTTTTATTTGATAATAAAATGTAATAAAATGAAGAATACCTTCTTACTCAGATGTATTCTAATAAAAGAATGTAGTGTACTATTCCAAATAAAAAACACAAATTATATTTGATAATTTTAAACGGATAATTCGCGATCGTTCTTATCCTCTCGATTGCTCATTAAATATCTGCTTCGTTTATATTCGAAAAAATGACTAAGGGACGACATATTTGAAAAATTGACAATTTAACATAAATAGATAGATAGATAGATACTTATATTAATAATTTATGAATTATAAACGATATTAAACTTGTAAAAGAAGATATTTTATTCTTTGTTTCGATTAAAAGGAAAAAGTAAAAAAAGAGAATAGTAACATCCATGGAAATATACGATTTCGTTTAGCGGACCCTAGCGGACATTAAAATTATGATATATATTTCTACATTATCGACGTTACGTAGAAGCTTTTTTTCATTGCAGTATTTCATGCAACGATCTTATATATTTATATTTGTCATTATTGTTCTATCATTCCGAAATCGTATAAATTATAATGTCTAATTGTAATAAGACTTTGTTATAATAGACCTACCTCGATTTATTCCCATGATTTGAAAATATCACACGATTATTTCATGAAAATCGATGAACATATTTCGATTAAAAAACTGACGAAAGATCTTTCTTGAAACGCACTGTAGCCATAGAGCGAATAAAAAGGAGAGAGAGAGAGAAAGGAAAAGCCTAAGACGTTTGGAGAAAAATTTGCTATGTGAAAAACGGCCGAATAGAAATGATTTTGCGAAGTAAAACGTCTCGCATCTACACTACGGTTGCTGGACTGGTTAAACAGGTTATCGCTTTATGGCTGCCGTAAAGGGATTTTAAATTTCGCGGCACATGCTGCATGCATTCCGCCTTGTCCATGCTTTTTTCTTCTATTTCAGTCGTTTCACACCAAGGTGCGTGTGCGACATCGCACGAACGCAACCAATGAGAAGAATCATTGCTCGTGGCGGCACTTCAGTGTATTTAAAAAAAAAAGAAGGAAGATGTCGAAATGAAATGGGCAACATAAAAAAGAAATAAGAAGAAGGAGAGAAGACGTGTCATTAAGACAAACCGAAAGAATGAGAAAAGAAAAGAATAAAAAGAACTAAAATCATAAAACGTACAACTCACTCAACTATATAAAATATAACTCACTTACCTATCATTCGTAACTTCTCATATGAGACTATGAATTATTACAAAAGAGAAACAAAAAAAAAGAAAAAAAAAAAACATAAAAAGAATTGTACTTTCGAAATATCATTATATATTTGGTTCTTCGAAGTTATCAAGAGTCGCTTATTCGTAGTAGATATTTTTATTTCCAACTTAGGAACTGAAATGCCCATATAATAAAAAATATTTATATCATAGTAATAATAATTAATTATTATTATTTATTATTATTATTATTATTATTATTATGATTATTATTATTATTATTATTATTATTATTATTATTATTATTATTTTTATTATTATTATTATTAAAGTGGGGGGGGAGAAAAAAATTAGGGTTACGCTAAAATCACTGCTAAGTATACAAAAAAATGAAGAGAACTCGCAAAAGAAGAAAGAAAGAAACAAAAGAGAGAGAGAGAGAGAGAGAGAGGGAGAGAGCAAGAGAAAGAGAAAGAGAGAGAAGAAAATAAAAAACGTAGTTAGAAGAAGAAGAAGAAAAGAAGAAACAAACATACACAGACTCATTTTGCAGTCGATAGTTTTTTAAACGTATTCATTCATTCTCTCTCTCTCTCTCTCTTTCTCTCTCTCTCTCTCTCTCTCTCTCTCTCTCTCTCTATCTATCTATCTATCTATCTATCTCTCTCATTCTCTCCATTTTCATTCACGCTCAAATATTCATTTTCTCGTATATTTCATTTCATACTCAAGATCATCTTTTTCATAATCGCTAAAAATTTTCAAATTTACAAACAATCACGAATAACGAAAGGGAAAGGAAAAAAAAACTTCTTTCTTTCTTTCTTCTTTTCTTTCTTTCGTTCTCTTTTGCTTTCATTATGATTCTTTTTTTTCTATTTTTTTTCTTACTATTATTTACGTAAAATCTCATCGCATGGAATTTTTCATTTTTTTACAGTTTAACTTATTATTTCTCTCCACTGACAATCATTATTCGAGGGACTCGTTGAAGACAAATACAAACGACCATCGTTATCGCATGATTTCAAAGTCATTTATCTAAACACTTTTATGGCACGTGTTTTCATACAAGTCCTTCTTCATTTATTTGTTTGTTTGTTTTTTTTCCATTTTTTGTTAGATACAGAAAACAAAAAAAAGATCGATTTTAGGCATTTCTTCAACTTTTTCTTCATTTTTTTTCTTTTTTTTTTGTTTTTTCTTTTTAATCATGATAATAAGAGAACCCTGCGTTAACATACTAGATAGTTAAAAAGTATCGATCTTCTCTCATTTATTTTTTTATTTTCAAAATCAGAAGAGTCCATTCTTCATTTTTCCTATATTATACATTTTTTTAGTTCTCCTTTCTTTTTTGTTTATTTCTTTGTCTTTTTTTTTTCTTATAACAATTTCTATTCAATCCAGATATTATCTTTTTTTTTTTGAAAACAATCAAGTCCGTTCAACGATACCCGAAAGTATTTAACGAAAATATAGAAATAAAAAAATCTTTGATTATTTATCGTATATAGCACCATTTGAAAAACATGTTAATATAGAAAAATAATGATAATCGATGTTTTCTTTATCTTTTTCTTTTTTTTCTTTTTTCTTTTTTCTTTTTTCTTCTCTTCATTTTTCTCCTCCTCTCTTTTCGATTCATACGAAAATTCATTACAGTAAATAACACTCACAAACTTAACGGGTATCGCTGAAAATCCTTATATAAACGCAAAACAAATTTGTGACGCTCATATAAACTCGTTTTTCTCTGCGCTCAATTAATCTACTTTTTCTCCTTTTCTTTCCTTTTTCTTTTTTTTATGAGAAATGGAGAAAAATAAAAAGGAGAAAATTATATATATATATATATATATATATATATATATATATATATATAAAGAATAAATAAATAAAAAAGACTTGTATATAATGGTACATTTTGAAAAGATTATAAAACCTTTAAGAGATTTCGACAAAAATGATGGGCGGGTAAGGAGAGATAAGAAAAAAGGAAACAAAAAAGGGTGGAGGGAGAAAAGAAAGGGAGAAAAGAAAATGGAAAGAAAAAAAAAAGAAAAACGAGTCGAACTCGCATCGTACGAACTTATTTTTGAAAGACAACAATCGATATAGAAATTTGAATTTCGCTAGAACTGGTCCAACTTAGACCGTACTCTCAACGTATGCCTTAGGGTTACGAATGCTTCATTATATAACGTTATTGCGTATTATTATTTATAATATATATAAATATATATATACGTATATGTATACATATATATACATATATATATATATATATATATATATATATATATGCATATATATATATATTTTTTTTTTTCGTTATCGGAATATCCTAAACGAGTATACTCTAATAATATGTCTACCGCATAACACGGATATACCACGAATTTTTTATTTGTTTTTTTGTTCTTTCATTTCCTTTATATCCGAATTTTTGTGGCCGGCGAAACGCGTACGGCTGCGATCGGATATAACAATCGATCAAATCGATCGTGTGTGTGTGTGTGTTTGTGTATATATATATATATATTGTGTATATATATATATATATATATATATATATATATATATATAACATCAGATAATTATTAGAAAATAAAATAAAATGACATTCGCTTCGTAATTTAAATTCTCTAATATCGTTTGTCGCTTGATGATCGATCAAATTTATAAGGAATGGGGAAGGGAGGGAAGGGGGAGAGAAAAAACAAAAACGAAAGGAGTGACATTTAAATAAAAAAAAAAGAAGAGTAATAAAATAAAAAATAGATAAAAAAATGATAATAATAAGAAAAGAAAATTAATACGGATTATTATCCATTCAAGATGCGAAAGAAGAGAGAGGTCGGGGCAGGAGCGGGGGGTGGAACCGACGAAAAAGTATTATCATCCACAAAATATCGTTTCGTCTCAGATTAATTGGGAATAATAGCGATGCGACGACGATCGTTGGCCACACGAATAAAGACAGCCTATACACATCTTATTTTAAAGAGTTTATCTCGCGTTAAAACGCTTAACGTTGAAAGATAATAAATGATTTATCTAGCCTTAAATTTTACGCTGGATATCTTTTTTTCTGTTTATATATATATACACTATTTACATGTGTTTCTCGTCCATTGGAACAGGACTTCGCATAAACGTGCACTTATCATTTTCTTTTCTTCCTCTTATCTTATTTTAATTACTTACAGCTGACTAATAGAATCAGTATGTCGTAATTGTGAACATGTAGCAGTTTTGTTTTTTTACCTTTTTTCGTTTTTTTTTTTTTCGTTTAAATCAAGAAAAATTTTCTCTAACTTATTACAGTAGAATAAAGTTTGCATTTTTTTTCTTTTTATTATTACTATTATTACTATTATTATTATTTATTCATTCATTCATTTATTTATTTTATTATTATTATTTTTATTATTATTATTATTATTATTATTATTATTATTATTATTATTATTATTATTATTATTACTCTCCTTTCCTCGCGTGAGTACTACACAAGAAGAGTTTTTACCGTTACATTAGTTTAACGATTACACGGCTTCAATTATTCGATCATCGATCGAACGGTTCTCTCTCTCTCTCTCTCTCTCTCTCTCTCTCTCTCTCTCTCTCTCTCTCTCTCTCTCTCTCTCTCTCTCTCTCTCTCTCTCTCTCTCTCTCTCTCTCTCTCTCTCTCTCTCTCTCTCTCTCTCTCTCTCTCTCTCTCCGTATACATACACGTGCTACCCGCATTTGTCGTCACCTATTCGAATTTGGCGGCATAATTTTTCCTCTTTCTTTCATTCTTTCCTTTTCCTTTTTTTCTTTTCTTTCTTTTTTTTTTTACCACACCACAGTACAAATATATATGTTAAAAAAAGAAAAAGAAAAAAAAGAGAGAAAAGAAAAGGGAATAACAAAATAGAAAAAAATAACCAAACGTAAACTTTATCGTATAAATTTTTACAAAAATCAATACCTGCGTTTACATTTAATATCTCTCAGAGTGGCACCAACCCCCTTCTTCTTCCACTAACTCTTCCTACCCTTCCCCCAATCATTTCCCCTAATTAGAACGAAAATGTATTTGCATGAAGATTTGTATATAATCGGGGTTCAACAAATTAAAAAAATACTTATTCTTGTTAATAATTTTTCACATTGGCCGTAAACACGTTTATATAAACGGTTACTGACAATATACATATATAAAAAGTACTTTGCTTCGTGGGACGTTGTACCACTCTTTCTTTTCTTCATCTTATTATCACAGAATATTAGTACGCAGTTCAAACGAAATAATCTCTATCGTGTATGTGTATAATCAATGCTTTTCTCGGAAAAAAATTAATCAAAATGGAATAATAAAGAGATAGAACGATCTTTAGTACTTTACTAAGAAACGGAAAAAAGAAGAAAAAGAGAAAAAAAGGAAGAACACGTTTCGCTGGTTTAGAAAATTTGAAAAAATGTTCATTTTTCTCTTAAAGTTTTTCGATCGGTACGTATCGCTTCTAACGGTCCTATAATTTTTCTCGTTATCATAATGAAAGTAACGTGACGTACGGGTGGTAAAAATGACACAATTATTATACTATGCCGCATTTCTATCTTCGCACTAAATCCCGTTTTCGGTATTTCATGAATACTTTCAACACTTATTTACAACAAGGAAGTCCGACGGATCATGTCTTCAAAAATTAAGCCACCATCCCATTTTTTTTAATTAGACCAGATATGCTGGACGAGATCCCATTGTCTATTTGGATGTCGGTACAGCAGGTTGATGCTGACCTGCCATCCCCAGTCTTGGTTGCGAGGAAGCTAATAGTTCCTTGTAATAAGCGCTGAACTCCGGTGGTAGAAAGGACGTTGCAGCTGCAGGCGGTATCGGAGGTGGAAACAAGCCATTGTAAATGGCAGAGTAGTACATGGGGTCCAACATTGGTAGGAACTTGCCTGGAGTGTTTGGCAGTTGCGAAAGAAAAGCTGGATTGCTTGGTGGCACAGTGGGTATAAAACCAGAGGGTATACTTGGTACACTGTGACGCCGTCCAATCTCTGTGGTCTGTCTTACGTCCTGCTGTTGTGATTGCAACACTACAGGTTTATCACCGTCGCTAATTCTACGTGGCTGATCCTTGCCAGCCTCGCTTGTTTTCCTTCTATCTATAGCTATTTGTTGTTGAACGTTGTTAGTCATTCTAGGATAAGAAGAATTCACACTATTCAGATGATTTAGATTAGGTACATTGGGTATTACAGGATGCGTGGGTTTCCTTGGTGTATACGGCGACACTGGTTCGTTCCTTCCCGCATATTTCCCGTTAATTTGTCTCCTTTGTGCTACCGAAGGATGATTACTAGTTCTGTTAGGTGGGCTCGGTATTTGCACGTGGGACGATGGTACACTGCTATGATTATTAGTTTTTTGTTTAGGATTGACTAATGTGATTTCTAAATTATTCGATGCCATAGTCCGACTATCGAGGACAGTTTGATAACCGGGAAAGGACGCTCGTTTCGTCATACAATCGGTTGGCTTATCTTTAATCGTCGGAGATTTCCTCATTTCTAAATTTAGCGGATTAGGCCTCGGCACTACAGGTACCCTAACTATCTCGAGACTCGGTCTTGAGAAAGTTGCCTTTTCGATTGGCTTTTGTGTAAGATCAAGAACTCCAACGTTTCCACTGAAATCACTGTTACCGATCGGCTGTGGCTGTATCCGCTGATGCGTAGTAGGACGATACTTTGGAGAAATTAGAATGTCTTTTGGATTTCCGTATACAGTTTTTTCGTTGTGCGCGAAAATTGACCTCGACTGCGTAACCTTCGGTGGTAATATTATTCTCCCGTTAGGAACGTTTGGTGGAACAAAACGATTATTAGAATTAACCATCTGGGTTGCCGGCGCTGGTGCCATGTTCGCATTCGCGTATAACTGCAATAATCCAGCATTGTTCGAACTACCAAGATTAATAACTTTACTGTTCGTCGTATTATTGTTGTTCGTCGTACTATTATTGTTATTGTAATGGACGGGATGTTGTTTTCCTTGAGACTGAAACCGAGGATGTTGATGATGATTGGTCTGATTCTCCTGGGGTGATGGCAACATATGTCCTATGTCCGGTGTTACGGTAACCGATATAAGTTTCGGCACCGAATTCGGGGTAACGGAAAGCGGATAAGGCGACAATAACTTATCCTCGGATTTTACCGTAGGCGGGGTAGGCGTTACGCTGCTCTGAATCACGCTCGGTCTTGCATCAAGATCAACGGCTGTAACTTCGAGACCGCCCTCCCGCAATATTTCTAATTTTCGTTTTTTAAAACTTGGTATTATTATCTTATCCCTACTCGTATCACTTTCATTTTCGAGATCGATCACCTCGGGCGATCTTGGCGCTACTATCGCTTTCTCCGCGAAGATTGGCTTCTCACCGAACAACGGTATGTTCTCCTTGCCCTGTGCCAGCAGAGTCGTTTGCTTAGGATCTAATTTAATCTCTTTCATGTCTTTTTCAGGTGGCGGCGTCAACGTTACTACCGTCGATGCGTTCATCGCTACTGTGCTCACTGGTAATCCTGGAGACGAACAGGACGGTGGTACTTGTTGGGAGACGAGAGGACTGTTTAATTGTCGTTCGAGAACACTTTGATTCCCAGATACGATCGTAGGCGTTGTGGAAGGTGTACTACTTGGAGTAGAAATTGGTGTGTTCGATGACGGAGGAGGACTTGGCAGTTGATTGGTTTGCTGGCTTGTTGGTTGTGTGTTGTTGGCGATTATCGTATTCAATGATTTCAAACGTTCCGGTTTAACTCTCACGCTACGTAAAGAGGATGTTTTTCCGACTTCTGATTTCGGTTTCTCGCTCGACGGAAAAGACTGAAATATCGAATTCTCCATTATTATTTATGAAACGATTTTTATATAATTCATTTGAATTTTTAAATAGTATCATTACCGAGCTCGATAAAACTGGTTGCAAAGGTGGGGTAGTGTTTACAGGTGGTGTTTCAACCAACGGTGGTGTCTCAGATGAACGCGAGTCGCTGGTCTCTTGATCTCCCTCCACCGGACTTTCAGATATACTACTAGTTTTCGTACGTCTACCGTATGTTAATCTCACTTTGGGTTCCTCACCTCTTTGATACCTTTCATAAGGCAAAAGTAACCTGCAAAAAATATTTTGAGTATAAATGATTCAGGTAATCATTTTTTTCTTTCTTTTTCTTTTATTTTTGTTTTTTTATTTATTTGTTTGTTTGTTTGTTTGCTCAGAAACTTCCATTATCATCCATCCTACCTTTCGTAATGTCTACGAGTTATAGTAGCAGCACTGGTGGATCCTGTATTACCACCGATATCATCGTAAATGGTTTTCCAGAGACGTCCAGCGCTAACGGAATCGTATCCACCGAGTGTCTGTACCTTCGTGTAAAACAGGAACAGATCGACTGTGAAAGAAAAATCCAAATCACATATTTTATAAATTACGGTATAATTCGTTTTGAACAACTTTTTTTTTAATCATAACTTTAACCCTTCTCGCACTACTACGAGGATGTCGCACAATAATTTTTTTCTCTTTTTCTTCTTTTTCCATATAATTTTTCAATCGATTCTCCAATGACACTTCGTTTATTTCATGAAAAAAATCAATAGGTAATAATTTGATTGAAAAATTACTTTCAAAACATATTACATGTATTGTTAGGTTATTCGGATGTAATAAGGACATGATAACGGTTAGGACATGTGACACTGTTAGATCGATAGAAAGACGCGGAAAGAAAAATATCCACAGAATATTAACGACGAAAAACGTCGCGTAACGTTCTAGCGCGCATAGACGAACACACATGCACCAGAAAAAAAAGAAAATAAGGTGAAACACCAATCAATGAGGAAGCAACATGCGATCAATTAAAAAAAAAAAAAGAATTATAATAGAGAGAAAGGATTATGAAAGAAAAGAACACAGAGATCATTAGAAAGGCTAGCTAACCCGAGTGATCTGCTGCCGATAATAATAAGAATTTATTAGGGAAACAAACTTCAAATTTGATATGTATTGAAAACACGTATTTAGATTATCCCTGATATTTACTGGAAATAGAAACTGACATTTGGTTGATTTGTCATAAAAGGAATTCAAAAATTATCCATTTCTAAGAAATAGAAGAATAAAATTTGTGAATTAATCAGCTAAAGGACTCAGAATTAAGGACAGTATCAGAAAAGGAAACTAAAATTTTATTGAAAAAAAGAAAAAAAAAGAAAAGAACGAACTTTCAATAGGAAATCACGACTGGATAACTTATCATAAAGGGCATTAAAAAATTGTTAATTTCTAAATAAAAGAAGTATAGAATTCGAAAATCAATTGACTAAGAGATTTATAATTAAGGGCGGTATCAGAAAAAGGAACTTATTTTTTAAAATATGTTAAGTTGCTCAATACATAGGGACATATTAAATATAACCAATCCACTATTTGTTATATTAGTCCATTTGTTATAATAGTCCACGATTTGGTAAATTTCTCGATTCCTTGCAAACAGCGCAATTCATTTCTATGGGAAATCAAACGGAAATATCTTTGAATTCGTCGTTTCCATTTATATATGTTTGTTTTTCTCTTCGTCATAAAAATAAGCATCGAGAGGAAAATAAAACGATAATCTATCGTCTAAAAATAAGAACTTTTAATGGCAGTGAACACCCGGTGGACGCGACCCAATTATTATGGAAACGCGCAAACAAGCGAATGAACGACAAGCGATGTTAAATCGAAGAATAAAGGACGAATTACAGCTACCGTCGAATCAAATAATCCTAGAAGAAAAAGGATACACTGACAATACAGAGAGAGGTTAATTATACAAATATAAATTGAGGGCCAGTTAAATATTTTGTTCGTTAGGAGCAATAAAAAAAAGAATATATTAAGAAAAGTTTTTCACATGATTTGATGTATCAAATATTTTAAGATTACGAAATAATCGAAATAATTCGATTTTAGTTGAAACCGGAAGTTCAACGATTTTTACTTTTTATTACAGAATTACATTGTATTTTTTCTTCTCAATTAATTAAATATTTTAATTAATCATCTTTGAAACAATTATTAAACAAGTATAAAGCTAAAGTTAATAATTAAATTTTCTAATAATTAATTATTATCGTCTATAGTTAGGTGATCAATAATTTCAAATAAAAAAAAACAATTTTAAGAGATAATGAAAAAATGAAAAACAAAACAATCTTACAATAAGTTTAGTTAGTATCTTACTGAAAAGCTCTTAATTGAAAACAAAAATTGTAAAATTAATTTACAATAAAAAAAAAAACAAATAATAGTTTAATTAACTAAATAAATAAAGTTGAAAATATCCACTACTTTATTTTATGCACAATCGACATCTTGTGATCTTACTACTTGTACGTTTTATATTTTGTAACATTTCAAGTTTTATTTGATTAACGAAGTTTATAATTCTCAGTTGTAGTTCTTTCAAACTTCAATTTCACAAAGATCTATTAATATCTCTAACTTTAGGTCTGTACTTTTTCATAACTTCTTTTTAAAGGCAATAGATTAAAATAACTAATAATTAAAAAATATATAAAGTATTGTATAAGAAATATAATCATATTGACAACATAAAATCATGAAATTTTTCTTTATATATATATATATATATATATATATTTTTTTTTTCTATTGCATTTAGCAAAAGAGATATTGAACTGGTCCTTCAATTTATAATCAACCTGTATATATCTATAATAATAATAATAATAATAATAATAATAATAATAATAATAATAATAATAACAATAATAATATCAATAACAATAATAATATAATTTTAAAAATGCTAAATATATATACTGACTTTGCCTGTATCCCAACAATGGCATCTTTCCGACTGGGGTGCCCCGCGAATTCATGAAATTCTGTACATCGACCATGAATTTTTTTTCTTCGGCACTTGTTTTGCGTTCGCTTCGACGTACACCCGCTGATGGTGGCCTTCCAACTGGAGCTGGTACCAATTGTTGACTCGAATTGCTCGACGCACATTTTGACGAAGAAGCGACCGAAGCTTCACTCTCGTTGCTGGATTCGCCAGGTGAAGCACTTCGCTTTTTACGTTTCCTTCGTGGCCGTCCTTTCAATTTAGGCGCTGAAAATTCATTACAATTACGATCATAGACAAAATTTTCGAATTTGTTTGTAAATATATAGATCGATTTATATCAATTAAATGTATATAACAATTGTTTTTTTTATATTTAATTATATTAACTTTTATTTAAGCATTCTATTCAGTATTTTTTATTGATTAATGATAAGTACTTTATATATATATATATATATATATATATATATATGAATATTTTAATCAGTATAAATAATTAAATGTCAAGATTACGTCAGCATTGCGTCTTTTGTACTACGTACTGAAACTATTTTCTTATAAATACTGAAGGTTTATTTTAAAATATCGATAAAATGTTTAAAAATACTTATCCAATAAATAGCAACCTTAATTATAATTATACGATACATATAAGATATATCTTACCACTATTAAATAATACAATAGTTCAGCGTTTCTCAACCATTCTGTCGTGCGGTATCCAATACATTTGTTTGTAATAATATCACAAATTAAATGTTTATAATAAAACAGTTTTAAGAACTTCCAATAGATCGAAGTAGCAAGTATATTATTTTAATTATACGTACATTACTGTTGCTCAAATATTCTCGCGAACTCGCAAGAAAATTCTACCTACGATAACTACCTCAAAAAGAAAATCTATTACGAATTAATTACTTTGGCACTAAAATAGAAAAGGCCATTAAAATATTTCGCAGTTAATTAAAAATGTAACGCGACCCAATATCGATCTAGAAGGTTGAGAAACGTTAACTATAGTCATATATATTATGGTTATATGTTACAAGTACAACGATATAACGGGTGTTCAACATATAGCTTTACAAATGTTTATCTCGTAACTTTTATGGCATTATTGCCGTAATAATTGTTCAGATAATAGTTATCCCTATTCAAGGAAATAATATTATAACGTTTTAAGGTCATTTCTGAATCACTCTTTGTTTAAGTTGGAAAATTAGATTTTTTTCACAAAGGCAACTTGTCATATGTAAATTTTATATATATATATATATATATATATATATATATATATATATAATTTACATATGACAAGTGTAATATATATATATTTGTAATATTTTTGTATGCATCTTCAATTTACCAAAATTTGAATAGAGTTGTCAGTGAATATCAACTTTTGAGGAAAACCACGAGAGATGAGAAAGAATCATGTTAACTTCGTGCTAATAAATTTAATTCTTAGAACATTTTTGTAATATTGCCTACAAAGGCGAAGTGTTTAATTAACGTAATCGTTCATTATCTCTTACGTATCACATGTGTTACTATTACATGTGTGCATATACATGTCATGTGCTTGTGTATGTGCATGTGCATGTGCATGTGCATGTACATGTGCGTGAGCATTTGGCGTAAACATTAAAGAACACAAATAAACAAGTCAATAAGACATTTACATACGATCGAGGATCGTACGTATTACACGAAAAATTTAGCAACATTTTTTTTTAAAGAAAGATAATTTTGTTAAATATCTCGATAAATTGAAGATCGATTAAACCAAAAAATAAATTTCCGGCGATAGTTATTCGTTTCTTATTTCTTTTTTAATTTCAAATAATGTGTTTTATCTATTTGAAAAAGAAAAAAAAACAGTTATCCTTGAAATGAGATAATTCTTCAAACAATTTTTCGAAAAAATATAGTGTACGCGAGATAGAAATATGGCAACGTTTTACTTCTGACAACACTCGGTATAATAACATTATTATATAGTTCTATATATTAGGTTGGTGCGTATGAAATGTCGGATTCTCTTTACATGCGGACGTGAATGAAGACAGTCTAAAAAACTCGATATCAGAATTTATTAATTCTAAAGACCAAAATTTTTTTAAGACAGGCATCTACTTTGATTGAATAAACAGCTTTTGAAGAAGGATATACAGTTTTATACAATCACTTAAGAATCCGACATTTCATACGCACCAACCTAATAGTATTATATATATATGTGTGTGTACAGTATGACTATAATTTGTTGATAATATATAATACAGATTATATATAGTAATAAATAATATAACCATAATTAAATATTAAAAGTGAACTAATAAATTAAAAAAAAGAAAACATGATTATGGAACTTCAATGATAGAGATATAAATATCAGAGTTAATAAATCTCATTAACAAATCGATGATCATGTTTTAAATACGAATATTTTCCTGCCATTTTTCGCCTTCCTTCCTTTGTTACTTCTTTTCATCCACCTTTAAATTACGTTCTTCTTTCCTTCAACAGCATCGAGAGATTTGTGCGCAACTTCGCGCAATTAGCACAAAGCAGAAGAAATTCACTCCATACGTACTTCACTTACGTACGTATTTAATTACGGACCCTGTCCTTCGATCGAAAATTATGTTAAAAATGTATACGAAATTCGCGAGAAAAGAAAAATAAAAAGAAAAAGGGAAAAAGAAAGAAAAGCACTCACATCTAGATAAAACCGATGTTGTAACTGTCTCACCAGTTATCTTCAAATAGATGATTCGATTTTTGCGAATCTTCATGACGATTGGCATGATATTTCGTCGACGTAACAAAACAACACCGATATTAAACTCAAAAATCAGAAAAACGAAGACGAATTATCGTAACTAATTTTTTAATTATTTACGATATCTTGTTATTATTGTTATCATTGTTATTATTATTAATATGATTGTTATTAAAATTATGCTTCGAACGAATCGAATCGAATTCGCAAATTAACACGATTAAAAAGTATTTTATAACCTCGATGTGATCGCTCCTAAAAATAACGCACGTATAACACATACATATCATGCACGTATATAGATACATAAATACATAGGCTAGGAACACGTCGTCTTCTTCACACTACTTACGCACACGATACGTTGATTCTGCGACCGGTCCAATGTACGATGAAAATAAATATAATATCTTACGATTGAAAAACGTACGGACGAAAAATAAATGCTTTCTTATCGTTGGATTCGTATAACGTTATGTACATAATTTCGACTATACTGCAATCGAAAGAACACTTCCTTTTCTTTTTTTTTTCTCTCTCTTTCCTTTTTCAAATCACACAATTGATCTTTTTCTTTTTTCTTTCTTTCTTTCTCTCTTATCCTCTCTCTCTCTCTCTCTCTCTCTCTCTCTCTCTCTCTCTCTCTCTCTCTCTTTCTCTCTCTATCTTTCTCTATTTTTCTACGGAAAATCAATTGAAAGCTTTCTTTAACTGTCAAACAATTCTTTTTCTCCTTTTCTTTTTCTTATAAGAACAATAACAAGCTACACTCGGTATCTCTTTGATGATTAATATACATTTCTCTATTCGCTTTACAATGGAAAATAATAAAATAAAACTATTAAAAAGTGAACGAGGACGTGAGAGTTTTCAAATTAATAATAATTCTTTCTCTTTGTCTTTTTTCATTTATTGTGAAAAACAAACCTCCAGACAGTTATACGTCTTAACGTCTGCTGTCATTAACTTAATATCTGTAGTAGACATTCGATAATAGTCTGGCTTACTTTCCATTGGTCAAAATAATCAACGAATCTTATTGTCTTATTTTCGAACCAAAACCAATAGGATTATTTCGTGTAATGATTTCTACTCTGATAATATTAAGTTCTAAGAGTAAGAAATATTAACAGTTAGAGATAATCCTATCGTTTAATAATAATAATAATAACAAATGTTTTTTATTTTCTAATTATTTTTTATATTCAACGACATGTGTGTGTGTGTGTGAACTTTCGGTTCATCCTGTAATTTTTATTTTCATGATTAATATGCATAAATGTAAATACACACACGCGCGCGCGCGCGCACGTATGTTAATACGTAATCATATTAATCATACGACTCATAATGTTTTCCATTTATTTCTGTCGTTATACATACATAAATTTCTATGTGTAACATAAATTATAGCATAATGATTATAGACAACACAAATAGATCATTCGAAGTTCTAAGAACTGGGTTAGAATCACGAAATTAGAAATATATATATATAGATCTAATCATGTAACTAAAAATATACAGGACGAACCAAATGTTTGCAGTGATGGGCCAAAAGATGATTTGAAATAATTTGACAAGACGATTACTTTTTTTCTCCAAAATTTTTTAAAATAACCTTTTTCTTATAGATTACACAATTAACTACCTATCTATAAGTAAACACCGAAAAATACCGAAGAAAGCAAAGCGTGATTGTACTATACTGAAATGATATGTACTATGTAAATATTTCATGTCGCGATAACAAAAAAAAAATTGTGAACATAGAGGAAAATAAATAATGTTAAAGAATTCATCTATATATGTATACATATGCAAGAAATTGTCTCGTTCAATCTTTTTTTTTCAGAAATTAATTCACAATTGGATAAAAATTAATTGAATTAACGTATCGTTAATTTTTATGTAAAATTAATTTTCCATACAAATTAATATTAAATGATTAATTTGCATTTATTCATTGTTTACATTTAATTTACAGTATGTCTATATACAATGGAAAATCAGCAATCATTGCAAATTAACGTTAAAAACATTTCGTAATGTCGTAATAAAAATATGATACAAAAATAACAAATATAAAGAGTAAGAGGTTACAATTTACTTCTTAGCAATCTTCAAATTATAACAATGCAATCTCTCTCTCACTTTCTCTCTCTCTCTCTCTCTCTCTCTCTCTCTCTTTCTCTCTCTCTCTCTCTCTCTCTTTCATGTTTCACTTATGTTATACTAATATCAAAAAATAGTTTTTAAAATTGTATAAGAATTTTAAGGTGCGTTATTACAATTTGGCATATCATTTTTGACATGGTATATTTAATTAAATCGTTATGAAGTATCATTCAACATAACAATCATCGAAATAGAAAGTTATCACATTAATACTTGATGCTAACTAATATTATCTTGAAAAAATTTATGAATATATATATATATATATATATATATATATATATATATCGTTAATAAATTTATTGGGAATTTATATAGTTTATAAGCGTAGGAAATGAAACTTTACCTAAATGGTTGCAAAGTAGTTCATGAGTCTCCAAGTCGGGATAATCAAAGGTATCTCTGCAGAAAAGTACGCGCGTTCCAGGTGTAGCGGTGAATCCACCGAGTGCAGCAGCTACCGAAGAACAAAGCCAGGAAGGTTCCGCACCTTCCAATCTTCGTAAAAGTGCTCGATACCGACAATACCTCGGATACGAAAGTACAACCACTTTGGTTTGACCGTCGCATTCGGATTTTTTCGAAGAACTTATATTGCTCTCGTATTCCTTTTGTTGTTTGTCTACGTCAGAAAAATCAATTCCAGGATCGGTCAACACCTGGGGTTGAGGAATTTCGTATCTCGGTGGACTGCTTTCGGGAGAGGATGTTGGTGTTGGTGAACTCGGGTAAAAAATTTCACGGCCCCACGACCATTCCAACGTAGGTGATAACCAGGTAACCAAGTCGTGAACACGGACGACAACTTTTTCGGATATCGTCAACACCTCGTCCTGTAAAGAAAAATGAAATATTATTTTATCATTTTAACGATAATTTTTATATTACCTACGAATGTTTTTTATCTTTGCGATTTATCGCGTAAGTAATATACTATCATTGTACAATAATCGATTTGATCTACGATAGGTACGATCACGTTTCAAAGAAATATTTTATCGACGGGGATACGACATCAAATACGTTAGAAGATAAAACAAATATCAATAATACGCGTCTCTTCCTTATCGACATTTTAGTCGATCACTCACTTTATCGTTTATCCAAAGTTCGATAACGGAATTACCGACATCTATTCTAAGCTAGAAGAAATTACATGAAATTATACCGGTAGCGCCGATAATGATCAGTGTTTATTATTATTAGATACATAGTTATTAATATAACTTTATATTATTATAGTTCTCTAACGGATCGTTATCCATTCCGCTTTGGAGAATAATTTAATTGCCTCGACGGATGCCTCATAGCGACGTCGTAATTACAAGGCTTATCTTTATGTTCGTCAAATACATTAAATTTCTTCTCACTCCCGATGCGAACGATAAATTTAAAATATATTTCCGTTTTCCTAACTACCACTCGTACTCGAAATAATCGCGATAATGAATAAGAAAAAAAGAAAAAAAAAGATAAGCAGACGACATAATTTTTTGAAATAAAATACTTGGAAAAAAAGAACAAAAGGAAAAAGAAAGAAAAAAAAATAAAGTAAGATAAAAGATAATAAAAGAAAAATAATAAATTGGTATGCCTTCGATTTAATAATAAAATGATGACTATCGTCGAATAACAGTCGGGATGAATTTATTTCAAAATGGCTGAGATGTTTTTATCCCGATAAAAATTCCTTCTATAAAAAAGACCACGACGAGAAACGAATGGTTTTATATCCATACACATACCAGTGATCTATAATACATCGCTAACAATTTGGGAGCCACTGTTGCCCGGGTTATACTTTCATCTTTTAGCTTCGTGCTCATCCAAGCCTCGTTTCTCTACACATAGACACCTACATAACTACTACATCACCGATAAGCGTTCCCCTCCCAGTGTATTCTTCTGTTCGCTATTCTACCTGCTCCCACTCCTCTACCACCCTCTACCTATTCCTTCTTCAAACCTCTACGCCACTCGTATATTTCCCTCTCTTTCTACTTCGTCTCTCTCTCTGACAACTTATCTCTCACTAACTCTCTCTCTCTTTCTCTCCCTTTCTCTCTTTTCCTCGCACGCTTGAGTGAATCTAAAAACATACAAACTTTTTTAAAAAGGAACATGGAAAATGACGGGGGATGATGGTGTTGGTGATGGTGATGGTGGGAGGGGTGGGATGGAATATTCGAAGTAAACGTAAATACACTTTAGAAAGTAGAAGTAAAGAATGACGATAAAAAACGCATAAAAAAAAAAGAAAAATTAAACAAAACAAAATTTTAAAAAAAGTAAAATAAAAAAAGACTCGATAATCCTCCTATCACTCTTTTTTTATTCGTTTCTTTGTTTTCGATCCTTTAAAATTTTTCTCCTTTTTCCTTTTTCCTCTCCGTTACTCTCCCGCCCCATCCCCCAACCCACCAGGCAATGTGTCAGTCAAAATATAACAAATTTTGTTATAACGAAGAGGGGGAAAAAAAAAAGAAGACAAATAAGAAGAAAACGCATAGAAAAATAAAGAAAGAAAGAACAGAGAAAGAAAGTATGGCGTCTCGTATCAAAAGAAAGAGAGAGAGAGAGAGAGAGAGGGTCAGACAGAGAGACAGAGCGAGTGAGAAAGAGGTCGTTGCTCCTTTGTGTGTATGACGAAACCGATGAGCCAGGAGGCCTTCTTTAATAGAGAAGTCAAGCCACTCCTCGGTGCTGCATGCATATGTATATCGTACGGTTCACGCGAACGCGAGTGCACTCGACGCAGCACCGTCATTTTCCGTAGATCTCCACCCCTCTTCAACAGACTCGCGCGCAAACATACATACATCCATACATACAGATACAAACATGTATTCATATATACATATATAAACATGAATATATGCATACATGTGTACATACGTTAGTCATATATATGTACGTATACGACATACATAGATGCAACACAATACATACGCAAAATACTCAGTGAGAGAGAGGGACAGAGAAAGGAGAGAGAAAGAGAGAGACGTCTCTCCCTCACCGTTCTCTATCTGTGTCTTCTTGTATGCTGTGTTACGCTCTCATTCGCGATGTTACCGTCAATTATTACCGTCTATAAATCCTTTCCTCCTCACATCGTGGCAGCACACTCGAGCCAAACTGTGAACTTTCTTTCTCGTTATTTTATTATCGCGGATATATGAACGACCACTCCTCGTGCGGATTTATTTATCGTATCAAATGAAACAGCATCTCTACGGTACCTTCCCTTTTTATATTTTATCCTCCACCTCTTTTTTTTGGCTTCCTGCTTTTTCTTCTTATTTTTTGTTTTTCGTTCGTTTGTTTGTTTGTTCGTTCATTTGTTTGTTTGTTTGTTCGAATTTTCTCTTTCTCTATTTCTTTTTTATTCTATTTTATTCCCTTTCTCCTCCTCCGTACAACCGATCTTTAAACAAATTTTTATGAATAAAGTAAAAAAGTAAAAGAGTAAAAAAAGAAAAAGGAAATGGAAAGCTTACGAGGACGCGCCTCGTAGAATTAATTTTTCTTCTTTTATTCATCCTTTTTTTCTTTCTTTCTTTTCTTTTAACTTTTTTTTTTTTGAATAACCGAAGAAATTACCGTCAAATTACATTACTTCCCGTATTCAAACGAGGAAAGAGGAGGAAGAATAAGACGAGATTCGTAAGAACGTCCTTTAAAACTTTTAAACTTTCTCTCGACACGCTCGCCACCTTTCTGCGCGTGTGTGGGTGAGGAGGAGCATCCTGAGAGGACTCCTCTAGAGGAGGTTTGAGGTAAAGGAGGAGGGAAATGCAGTTCGTCGATGTTACGATAAAGCGGTAGAGCACTGTGCCACGTGTTGATAGAAATAAACCGATGTACTCGGGCACTGTCGACGTTAACGTCGGTATGTGACTCTCCCCTACCCCTCATTCACCATCAACATCGCCACCACCGCCACCACCACCACCAACATCATCACCACCACCAACGCTACCAACACCACCAACACCACCACCACTATTATCGCCATCAGCTCCTAGATGCACTCAGAACCCACCCTCCTCCTGCTACTCCTCCCCCTCTTCCTTCCCTTCTCCTCATCCACCTCATCCTCCTCATCCACTTCGTCCTCTTCATCCCCCTACTCCATCTCTCAATGGCTCGCTCTCTCGCACGACGTCGAATCAAAGTGGAAATGTATTCAGACGTTGCTATGGCGATTCGCGCGAGCCCTAAACACACCGATAACCTATCAATTTCACCGATACCAACGAGAACGTTCAAATATCAATACGTTTTGTACATAGATATATATGTATGTATGTATATATGTATGTATATATGTATTTATATATGTATTACGTATGTTTGTATGTATGTATGTACGGAGAGATGCACACGTATGTATATGTATACGCGTGCATGCACATCCAATTTGTGAACCATGCGAACCACAGAATTTTTAAAAGGATATTCTTTTTCTGTTTTCTTTCCTGCTTTTGTTTGTTTTTCCTTCTTTTTATGTTTTCCCTTCTTGTTTTTTTCTTTTTTCCCTCTTTTAATTTCATAACCGATAAATTTTAATTTGTCGAAAACAAATAAGAAAATGAGATGGAATAATATAAAATAAAACGAAATAATAAAATAATATATACAATATAAACGAAAATATATATTTCGATTTATTTAAAATACGTTCGCGAATTAATTAATATTCCGAACGAACAATTTTCTTTCTTTTTTTTGTTTCTTCTTTTTTCTCTTTCTTTCTTTTTTGTCTCTTCCCGCGAACTAACTTTTCATATATGACCTGATTTAATAATTGGATTAAAATCTACAATTTAAAAGCGCTTACGGTTACTACATCAATCTGAAACAAAAAAAAATGAAAATAATAAAAATGTACAAAAAAAGCAACGAAAAAAGATGACAAAAAAAAGGTATACCGAATTTAATTCATTTACCTTTCCTGGTAGATCGACACCCCAATATTTTCGTTCTTTTTTTACTTTTTTTTAGATATTTTGTATTTAATTGGAAAATATTTTTATCGCAAATATAACAAGCGTCCGGTTCTCGTAGATCGTGCTCAATTGCGCCGTAGCGTCATTTGCAAGAGAGAGAGAGAGAGGGGGGGGGGAAGAGGGAGATACGTTTTAATAAAGCAGAGGAATGATACTCGAAAGATTCGCGTTGCCCGAAGAGTATACTCGGGAAATAGCTACGACGACCGCGAAAGTTTCTACCGTGAAAATTTAATTCCACGCTGTTTCTCCCCCCTCTCCCTCACTCTCTCTCTCTCTCTCGCTCTCGCTCTCTTTCTCAGCAGACACCTACATATACATATACATATATACATATATTTATACACTACACACACAACTACAATCGCTTTTTCCATCAGAGAACTTTGCAAGAGTATTTTATTAACTTATATTGAAAAGATTTCTCTTCCATTCTCTTTATCTCTATATTTATTTATCCAATAGATCTCTGAAAGAGATTTCGTTTCGCAAATCTTTGAAAATTCAATATGAATTGGACAGGTGCACGTGGGGAGGGAGAGAGAACCGTTCATTACCATTTTCTGTACGATTTAAAACGACAAGAGAGTTAGTGTGTTTGGGGAGGGGGCGGAAAGAAAATCAGGACAAATCTATACACTATAAGACCATATTCCCAATCGAATATCTCGTTACTACTAGTCGAAAAGTACTGAACAAACAAGTGTACTCATTAGCAATCGTTAGGAAGTATATTGATGTTTTTTGAACGCTCGTAGTAGTTATTTGTACTTTGTCGATTATATGACACGTGAAATAATAAATAATGAATCAATTTTCTTGATTGTAGAATTAAACGATCAAATGTAAAAATTGATGTATTTAAATCGATTGATTTTCAGTTCGGATTAAAAAAAAAGGAAAAAAAAAGAAAGCACGATTTATTGAAACAGGATAAAAACAAACTGACTGGTCAAATTTTTATTTAATATATTATTATTATTATTATTATTATTATTATTATTATTATTATTATTATTATTATTATTAGTATTAGTATTATTATTATTATTTATTCAGATACACTTTTATCGGACAATTCGACGAACGTATATTTCTAAAAAAAATAAATAAATAAATAAATGAATAAAAAGGAAAAGAACGAAATAATACATTTGTAAAAATTATTGAAAAAGAATTCGCGATAGGTTGAAATTTCCCGAGCAGCAGTCATTGTTTTATTGATTTATAGTCGAGCGTAATCGAAACGGAAAACTCAGTTTTTGACTCCCCCTACTCCTCCTCTTCTTCCTTCTCCTTCTCCTACCCCTACCCCTATCCCTTTCCCCTTCTCTGATATTAAAAGTAATTATTATCATTTTCATGTTCCTTTCAGATATAACTCTGACAAAAGCGAGCTCAATGCTAGATAGATTTTTATTAAATTATTTCAGTCAGTACCGAAGAGTAATGCAAAATAATAAAAACTATTGGAAGAGATCGTATAAATTCCTGATACTGCAGTTGACATATTCGTCGGGCGTACATAATACATTCATACGAAGTGTACAGTCAAGCAGTAGAATGTATGTAGCCGATGTCGGGACAGCGGTTCTCAAACTAACCTGAAAGATTTATCGTCCATTTTATTCGTTCGAACAAACTCTCTACGACGACGACGTACAAGTCCGTACGTACATACATACATTCATACATACATACATACATACATATATACATACATACATACATACATACATACATACATACATACATACATACATATATACATACATACATACATACATACATACATACATACATACATACATACATACATACATACATACATACATACATACATACATACATACATACATACATACATACATACATACATACATACATACATACATACATACATACATACATACATACATACATACATACATACATACATACATACATACATACATACATACATACATACATACATACATACATACATACATACATACATACATATATGCATGCATGCATACATGAATGCATGCATACATATATACATACATAAGGTACCATTTCGAAGAAAATCAAAATAGACATCGAGAGTGTGCGTGTTCCCCGATGTAAAAGACAATTTATCTTCACATTTCTAGCTGATATTACAAATGATATAAAATTATTCAACGTTCCCGTATATACGGTCAGATCTAATTTTATTAAATTATTGCTAAATGTGCGAATTATAATAATCATAATTAAAAAATGTATATATATATATATATATATATATATATATATATACACATATATAATTAGCAGGAATACACGCGTAAGAAAAAAAAAATAAGATAACGTAGAGTCCAAATAATACGATGCGAAGAGAGAAAGAGTAAGTAAAAAAAGAAAGAAAAAAAAAGAAAAGAAAAGAGAGGAAAAGAAGAAAAAGAAACGAATGAATTTTTGAGCGAATAGGAGATAGATCGATTAAAAATTTGAGGAAACTGAGAGCCACTGGAGGAGCATAAATCATTGTTAGATTAAACCCTGGAGCACTAGGAGTTGGTGGACGGGGCAATGGGGTACGTTTTCAGGAAATATAGGGTGACCCGAAAGTTCCAAAATATATTTCACACGCTGATTTCGCGTATTTTTCGACGACGATAAAGACGTGCTCGAAGGACGTGTGCTCGTCAACAAAAAGAAAAAAAAAGAAAAAGGGGAAAAGAAGAAAAAGGAAAAGAAAAAAGAAAGAACGGAAAAAACGAAACAAAAAAAAGAATGTACACAACAGAAGCAAAAGTAAATATAAAAGAAAAGATAAATATCGTCTAGTGTTTTCAACGATGAACGTTCCACGTACATAAACTGTCAATGAGTTTGTACGTGGTAAAAGTTGGCAATTAGTGAGTCAGCGTTAATTAGGACGAGTAGAAAATTCCCCCTACCCTTTCTCCCCTCCAACTCCACCCCACTCCTTCCACCTGTCGTGTTTCGTTCAATGTCTTCTGCGAAAAAGATTTAAAAAAAAATAATAATAAAAAATAACAAAAAAAATAAAATAAAAAATAGAAAAAAGATAAAAGATAATAGAAAAGAGAAAAGTTTACGTTTAATTCGAAGTAAAAGCTAAGGTCATGCGTTTCCTTCGTTTGTGATTCAATGTGGATATATAGTGAATAAAAACAGTGCCACTTTGGAATAGTAATGTGTACAAGAGCTAAGAGAGATTTGATTATGCTCGGTGGTTTACACACTGTATTTCCGGATCGATCGAGCTTTCCCATCCCTTTACTTACCCCCACTATCCTCGCCACTATATACCGCTTTCCTTCTCGTTTTAATACACTCTTGCGAGTTCTCTCTCTCTCTCTCTCTCTCTCTCTCTCTCTCTCTTTCTCTCTCTCTCTCTCTCTCTCTCTCTCTCTATGTCTCTGTCTCTATCTTCCTCCCCTTTCTTCTCGCTCGTCTGTTCACTTTTTCTACCTTTCTATTTCTCTATATTTTTTTCTTTTTCTTTTTTATATAGTACCATCCCCGACCCATGTCTTTTCCCATACCTTTGGAGAAAATACTTTTGAAAGGACTACGGGAACCGATGTTTTGGGAGATTGTAATATGAAATACGTCGAAGTAGTGAAGATGAGGGAATGGATAACAGAGAGAGAGAGAGAGAGAGAGAGAGAGAGAGAGAGAGAGAGAGAAATGGATATGTCAGACAGAAACAGAAAAGGGAGTGAGAGAATGAAGATAAATATTTACGCAAAGTACATACGTTCAAAACTTTACATTCAAAATATTGAAATTAATGTATTCTCGCTAAGGGACAGTAGAAAAGGAACAAAAAGAAGAACAAAAACAGAAAGAAAGAAGAAAAAAGAAAGAGAGAGAGAGAGAGAAAAAAAAGAAGAAAATTCTCAGTAGAAGAAGGAGAATCGCTCTGGCAAGTTAAACGCGAATATAGAAGTTAAAGGCAAAATTGCTTCATCTCAGCGTTCTACGAATATCAATACACGTATATATGTATATACGTATATATATATATATATATATACATATATAATATATATACATATATATATACGTATACGTAACGTATACACGTGTACCTAACTATATTTAGAGGTACATATGTATGTATATATATATTTATATATATACATATACACATACAATAATATACGAGTTATATAGAGTTCTAAATTATTACGGAAGACTTTACCGAATATATCTTCAAAATAAAATCAAGAACGTAGAAAAGCTTAATAAACGAGCTTTAAATAACAAACGAGCTCAAATAACAAGCAGATCGATTTGCGAATCGATCCATTCGATATTTCCTCTCTCTCTCTTCCTCTCTCTTTTTCACTCTCTTCTCCCCCCCTCTCTCTCTCTCTTTTATACTACTCTCTTCGTTTCTATTGTTTGTTTTTTTTTATTTCTCTTTTCTCGAATATCACAAGCATGGAATAATGAATTTTATTGAATTTTGTCGGAGAACCATCGTCACAACCCTCCTGTTTCACCAACATTGCAATGTATGAATATTCAATGTCCGAGCGAGCGTTATTTATTTATATATATTTGTTCGAAATACATTTTTATATACATATTTATAAGTTTCCTCTACGGCAGACCACTATCACTGGATCTCTCTCTCTTTCGTTCTCTACTTTAATT
This sequence comes from Dolichovespula saxonica, assembly GCA_911387935.1. NCBI lineage: Eukaryota > Metazoa > Arthropoda > Insecta > Hymenoptera > Vespidae > Dolichovespula > Dolichovespula saxonica. Next base: position 8,765,123 of record OU426998.1, on the reverse strand, counting down.
TTCTCTATCATTTGGTATATATTATTATTTTGACCTTTACACCATCATTCGATGCATAACGTATAAATATAATATTTATAAGGCTAAAATACATATATTCTTTTCTTTAATTTTCTCCGTCGCGTTTAACAAAGTTCATCCCAGAGGACATTAACACGGAACACGTCATATCTCGTGATATTCGATGCATAATCAAATATAATATAATATTTTTTCGTTCTTTCATTTTGTTATTTTTCTTTTATTTCTTTTTTTATTACTCTCTTTCTCTTCCTAACTCGCCACCGTATTTTCACATCTTCTTTTTCCTTTTTTCTTTTTTCCATTCATTCGTTCCTTTTTCCTGGGGAATTTTTTTTCGTCCTTTTTTTTCGTTCATTCGTTCGTTTGTTTTTTCTTTTTTTTTTTCTTCCTTTCAAAGAAAACCTTGATATCATCCCTTTCGTCATTTCCATATTCCAATACGATGTTATTTCGGTACTTTAATACTCCTCGTTACAATCCCTCCCACCTTTTCCTATCTACCGTCCATTATCCAACTTGTCACATTATACACGCGATCGTATGTCATTCAGATGGAATAGTCAACTTACATGCGTATGTATACGCGAATACATGTTATATATTAAATACTCATATAGGACAGACATATGTGTACATATATATATATATATATATACACACACGCCTGTTACTATACCACTACATGTATTACATTAAAGGAGTATTCTGGGCAAGCAATGATCACAAATTTCAGATATGAAGCCTATTAAACTAATTTGATATCTCTTAGCCATTGCGATCATCCTTCTTTCTCGTCTTCTTATCCACCATCTTCTTCTTTTTCTTCTTCTTTTCTTTCTTTTATCTTTTCTTTCTTTCTTTTTCTCTTTTTCTTTCTCTCACTTTTTTTTTAATACTCATTCTGCTTTCAATTTACCTATCGATCATATCGTATCGAAGATCCTTTAAAAATGACATGTCATTAAACGAGCTGCTATCAGAGCGTAGACTGAGCGGATAGGGGCGGAGTGGGGAGAGGAATGGTGGGGAAGAGTAGAGAGAGGCGTGGCGAGACGTCAAGGCGGGGAAATAATCGAAACTTTTCTTCGTGGCATTTGTCACGTGGAAAAACCAATTAAGTGTCTAACTCAGTTATTTCTTATCTTTTTTATCTTTTTTTCTTTTTTTATTTTTTATTTTGTATTTTTCTCGCGTAGTTCGTTCGCAATTTTACGTTTGTAAAATGAATGTAATCATAGTTTGAAGTTAAAATATTTCCTTTATTTTCGATCGAAGTAATAAAACTATCGTATATTTATATATATATATATATATATATATATATATATATATATATAGTATATATTTTTTGTATTTAACGAGCGTTCCATAGAGAAAGAAAAAGATAATGGAGATTTATGAAATGGGAACTATTTATTGGTCAATTTTCGATGACCATAGGTAAAGAGCAGACGAGGGGCAGGAGGAAGGGGAAGAGAGGGGCGGAGGCATAGTCGAAAGCACTCGTGCATTAAGCACACTTAATCCGGGTACACGGCCCTCTTGATCCGTCACTGAACCGAACCTCATCGATTAATTCGAACTTGTGACATGAGCGAGGGGGCCTCGTTTATACCCTCGCCCTTAAAATTATCAAAAGCACTTTCTCGAACACGTCATCGAACAAATTCTTCGCCTTGGTAAAGGCAACGATCTAAATGATGATGAGTGAAACAGAAAAAGAGGAAAAAGCGAGAGAACGAGAGATAGAGAGAGAGAGAATGAGAGAAAAAGAGAGACGGAGAGAGAGATTGGAAAATATCGGGCGATTACAAAATTTCTTAAAATAATAATAATAATAATAATAATAATAATAATAATAATAATAAAAATAATAATAATAATAAAATAAAGAAGAAGGGGTAAAAAGAAAGATAAAAAGAAAAAGGAAAAGAAAAGAAATATAAAATATTAAATTAGGAAAATGTTCGGCTACGTTTCGTTTATTTTTTCATTCTCGGCCATATTTTTAAGCAAACTCATGTTAGCTCGAGAGTAAAGTTCTTTTATAAACGCCCATGCGTGCTTATGTGTTTGTCCTTTACGTGCGTGTAAATGTGCGTGTAAATTAGAGAAGGGATAGGAAATAGAATATTTGATTTTCGAGAGTAAAAAATACGTCGGACTACAGTCGTTTTCGTTCGACGAATAAGATAGAGAAAAAAAGAGATAGATAAAATGAAAAAGTGAGAGAGAGAAAGAGAGAGAGAGAGAGAGAGAGAGAGAGAGAGAGAGAGACGGAGAAAGAGGAAGAGAAGAGTACTAGTTTATCGATCAAATGTATTTCCATGAAAGTCCGAACGGTTGCGTTTCGACTGTGAAATATAGGATTTCTGTGCGACAACGAACGGCGAGGAAGGGTGGCGCAAGGGTGAGTTAGGTAGGAGGATGAATTTACAATACGCTTCTACAACGATAGGATATATCAATTAAAGCGTGACGTGTGCGATTCTCGCTCTACGGTATCACCCTTTGTTCTAGTATAAATCACTTTTGTGAGAGAAGCGTAAAGTAATTAGGATTAGGTGACACGTTAATAGTTAGGCGTTACGCAACCAAAAGGGCGATCTAATGAATGTAAAGGTACGCCGCTACTATATACGTAATATGGTGTATGTATGTATACAACGAGAATACATACTTTGATGACGATAAAACACGCATTCCTCGACGTATCATTAATTCTCATTGTTACCAGTTAGGTAAATTCGATGAAAAAAAGAAAAATACACAAATAAATAAAAAAATAAGAAATTAAGAAATAAAAAAAATACAAGGACGCCTTTCTTATTTAATTATTTTTTCTTAATTTTATTTATTGTTTGTTTATTTTTCTTTTAAATATCCTATAGAAATAGTATTAACCGTTACAGTGACATTTTTATTATTTCTTTTATTATATATATTATAATAAAATAATTTCAAACGATACAAATATTAAAATTATTTAATCGTGTTACTTTAATAGAATGTAGTATTAATTGTTACAATTATCAATTACTGTGAAAATTAATTTGAACGAACTATGTACAGACACATACACACATTTATATTTATATATAGTATGAAAAATAATGATAATTACGATATATTGCATAGGAATTATTATTAAAATTAATATATTCGATTGCAATGGTGTTCATTTAACAGATTATTATTAATATCTCTTGAAAATTAATTATAACTACGAACCAACGTAGAATGTTAATTGTTGTTGTGAAGAAGTAATTGTAGAAAATTGCTGAAAAAAGAGAATTGAGTTTCTCAATTGAAAAAAAAAGAAAAAGAAAAGAAAGAAGAAAAAAAGAAATGAAGGAAGAAAGAAAGAGAAGAAGAAAAAGATAGAGTTGAATGAAAGAAATAAATGAAAATAATAAAAGAGACTGAAAAAATGAGAGAGAGAGAGAGAGAGAGAGAGAGAGAGAGAGAGAGAGAGAGATTATTAAAAAGGAGGTGACGATTCAACATTAAGCAATGAAAGTTAAATAAACATTTCGAACGTTAAAAGCGATTTCGTTGGGCGTCCTTCATACACCTCTTTTGCTACGAGTTTTAATAATTACGAAAGTGGCACAATATAGTCCCGAGAAGAGGAGGTAGACTAACACGCCCGTTCGCGAAGTTGTCCGATGTTAGAAATTCATTAAGTCTTTCTCAAAAGCTCTCCACTTTCTCTCTTTTTCTCTCTTTCCCACTCTCTCTCTCTCTCTCTCTCTCTCTCTCTCTCTCTCTCTCTCTCTCTTCCTCTACCTCTCTGTCTCTCTTTATCTATCTATCTTTCACTCTTTCTCTTTCTCTCTCTCTATCTGTCTTTCTCTCTCTCCATCTCTCTCTTTTTATTTCTCTTTCTACCTTTTTCTCTTTTTTCTCCTTCTCTCTCTCTCTCTCTCTCTCTCTCTCTCTTTCTCTTTCTCTTTCTCTTTCTTTCCTTCTTTGTCTCTCTTTTTCTTTCTTTCATCTCTTCACCCCTTTTTGTACACTATGAAATAGTACCCACACCGACATTCGCAACGTATACGATGCAATTCTCTTTTCTTTCTATTTTCTTTCTGAAGTTAAAACGAAAGAGTACAGACGAGAGAAAAAGAGAAAGAGAGATATAGTGAGAGATAGATAGAAAGAGAAACTCGAACCAGTGCTTCTTTAAATCCAATAAACTTGTGAAACTCATATGCTGCTAGGAGAAAATGCGCACCATTCTATACAATCGATAGACAGTTTTATATATTCGTTCATTGTCCTTCGACAATTTTTTTTCTTTTTATTTTTCCTCTCGCATACGTACACATATACGTACACGTACTCGTAGGATCGTGTAAAGAAAGATCAGAATGTGATTCGTATTTCCGATTGATCATATTTTTTTATGCTCGTCGTTGCTTCAGTTCTCTATTTTTCTATTTCTCTCTCGCTCTCTCTCTCTCTCTCTCTCTCTCTGCCTCCCTTCTCTCATGCTAATGGAAACCTTGACGTATACGTCGTGTTCGTCGGAATGAACACGAGGATGATGGTTTTTTTACATAGAGGAGCTTTCAACAAAGGATTTTCAAACGAAAGTAAATGAAAGAAAATTAAATAAAAAAATGAAATAAATATATTCACCATATATATTGTATTAATTTGTATTAATTCCCATATGTATATAATATTTTTTGTCTAATACTTTCAATATTATATATATATATATATATATATATATATATATATATATATTGTTTAAATGCATTAATTAATTATATAATTATTAATCATTTAATAATTATATATTAATTAATATATACATTGACTAATATGTACACACGCAAACACAAATATATAGATATATGTATATACATGTTTTATCGATCGAGCTTCATCGCGAAAAACCGGTAACACGTGTTTCTTCTCTCAAAGAAAGAAAAAGCAAACGAGTTTGTATTCTCTGTAACTTAACTTTATGTGTGTCTCTACAAGCGCTTCGAAAACTGGTTTCAATTGGATAACAAAACCAAAAATAAAACCGAAAGCAAAACAAAACAAAAGGAAATAAAAAACGAAATAAATTTTTTCAAATAATACGTATTCACGTACATATACGTATGTATTTTCGTAATTTGAAATTCTTTTCTTCTTTTTTTTCTCATTTCTGTTCTTTTCGTTACTTTTCTTTTCTTTCTCCTTTTTCTGAACACCCTATATAAGATACTCTGCAAAAAAAAAAACAAAAAAAGACAAATCTGTTCGCATGATAATTAAACGATATGTACGCTAATTGAATCCATAAAAAGATAAGATAAAATTGTGGAAACAGATTTCGTAGCTTGCCTTCGACTTTGAATAATTTTTTTTTCGAAAACAATAATAAAATTAAAATCGTCTCTACATACACCTACACACACACACACACACACACACACACACACACACACACACACACACACACACACACACACAAAATATATATATATATATATAATGTATATAATATGCTATGTATATAATATAATATATTATATAGATAACATATTGTTATATATATGTAACAAATAAAATATATACATGTATATTCATATATGTATATACTAGATATAAATATATTATCTTTTTTTAATAGTTCGTTAGCGACGATACGCGTCCAACCGTTAAATACACCCGGAAACTGTTTCGCAGTTGTGAGAGAAACTTTATGTTTCTCAACCTGAAAGCTATTCTATAAGTCTCTCAAACATAATAGGCCACATACATAACACAGTCATGCAACTTCAACGTGGCAGCTATTCCTGCGCTCGGCATGACTCGTTCGACAGTGGTTCTCAATTCCGCCCAACGATTGTTTATTCAATATCTATCGAACGCTATAATACATCTCTATCTCATATTTATTCCTTTCTTATGTTCTTCTCTTGGCATCGGTAACAATCTTTTGGCATACATATGCAATATTTATGACCGATTCTAAGGTCTAAAGAAAGGAAGAGAGATAAAAAAAAGAATAAAAAAAAAAAAATGTTTTAAATGAGAGGAGAGAGAGAGAGAGAGAGAGAGAGAGGAAGAAAAACGAGAAACGATATTGAAGGAAAAGATCGTTCATTTCATAGCTGTGACTTCATTTTGGCTCGATACGAGTTTTGTATTTTCGTTATATGCTCTCTTCTAAAATAAATACTTTTCAAATACATTACGAGAACGACCCCAAACTAGGCGCCCTATCAACCCATAACCCCCTCTAAAAGGCTCGCTAGAAATACGCGCGTTAAAACCGCTGTTGAGACCCGATTAACCCATTTTGTTACTGGACGTTCTTGTGTTTCTCTTTCGTTTTTTTCTGTTTTTTTTTTCCCTGACAATATCGATCCTGTCTATGATTCACTACTTCGTTCTGCAATGCAATGTGAAAAAATTTGATATTTATTTTTTCCTTTTTTATTTTATTTATTATTTTCTCTTTTTATTACTTCTTTTATTTTCGAACAAATAGAAAAAGAAGAAAAATAACGAGAGAGAATAAAGGAAGAGAGAGAGAGAGAGAGAGAGAGAGAGGGACAAAGGGAGAAAGAGAGAAAGAGAAAAGAGAGAGAAGAAAGAAATACAAAAAGTGATTTGAGAACCACGATACAAACGTTATGATTTAAAATGGCCGTATGAATAAAATGGTCGTCTGAGAGCTTAAGAGATATAAAAAATTAATTACATAGAGTTAATAACGCGTTAATAATTTGTTTCAAGAAAATTCGTACGAATTTTTTTCCAACAATACGGATTACATATTTTTAATCGTAATTATTACTATTCAATCTTTATAACGTTTCATGCGCGTATTCAAATGCATATTATATGCATACATCGATCGAATCATTACATAGACACACACACACACACACGTGCATATAAATATACATATAAATATATCGTATCGTATGAATATATATTTATGTCGTTTACGTAACATAACTGGAAGGACACGTTTGTATACGACGATGACTCAAACCGTCGTTCGTTCAAAAATGAATAATTCTTTCTTTTTTTTTTTATTTTTATGAAAAAAAAAAAACGAAGAAACGAACGAACGAACGAACGACGAATGTACCGTACGAATGAATGAAATTGGACTGCGAAATCCTCTTCTTATTCGTTTTATTTCGTATATTTCTATTCGTGAAGAAATTAAATGTCATACGACGACGATGGTTTACCTCCGTTAGCAGTGTACAGAAAATTTATCATTCCTTTTCTCCTACTCTTACCCTATCCCCTCTCTTCCACACCCCTTGCGCCTCATCCCAACTCTTTCCCCTCTCTCTCTCTCTCTCTTTCTCTCTCTCCTATCCTACCATACCACCACCACTCCCTATCCCCAACTTCGCTCTAACCCTCATCTCTCTCACGTTACAACCTTTCTCGTCGTTTGATTTTATTTTTTCAACGACCTTGTCCGTTTACGTGCACACATCGTCTCTCTATGTGGAATATATAAAACTATATGTGACTGTCGACGATTGGTAATCTAACGACTAGCGAGAGATTATACGATAAAAACGTCAATTAAATCAAATATATTTTACTCATAACCCTCCTGGGTATTGGCATCGGTTAAACGAAAATGGATTCCGTATGATTTCGCGGGGATTTCGATTATAGAATACACACACACACATTTTTACTATCTCTCTATTTCTCTTTTTCTCTTTCTGTAGATATATCTATAAAGTATATGTATATATCTATTTTATAATCGAAATAAATATACAGATATGTTCGTATATATATATAGGTTTTATCTATTTCTTTATCTATATATGTATACATATAACAAGAGGAGAGGATATGTATATGTAAACAGATTCATAAAATATGCCATTATTTAAATAAATAAATATATATATATGTATATATACTCGACTATTTTTCCAAGTATTAACAATGGCAAATAAAAAAAAAATATATTATTTCGAACAAATGTTGTATCATGTTTCAACGGGAGAGATATCTCATTTTAATGGTAATTATTTGTTTTTGCGATGACCTTGGAGAGGTCCTATAAAGATAACAATGTAAATTTTTAAACAAAATCTCTATGTTCCTTATTAAATATTCTTGTAACTGACGTCGAACCATTTTCAAAACACTATCTACATACGCATTATTTTGTACAAGCTGTTGTTAATTTATTAAACCTTAGATATTTTTGAGTGTTCCCGATATTACCGTTCTCTAATCTGTCTTAATGATGTTATTAAAAATACATTTATAAATTCTCTTCTGCCACCGGTATGACTCTATTCGAATTGTTTTACGTCTAACGGCAAAGACGATGCCCTTAATATTCAACAACTCTAATAACTCATTATAATGTTATATATATAAAATACGTGTGCAAGTAAGTAACACGTAAACGCGATGTTTTGAAATCGTTATGGCTTATCGGGTTACAAGTTAATATGTAATAAATAATACAGGGATGCTGTTAAAAAATTATACGTGACCTACAAAGAGCTCTCCGTGATCATCTCAAAGTCAAATAATTATCACTGCGATTTGTCCTCTTTGACGTCTCATCGTCATTTGCGACATTTATATAGTAACATTTGTTATCGTTTTTTTTTAAATAACTTATTGGAAATAATCGCGTCTATAGATTTAAAACGGACACGTTGTATATTTATATTTTATAATTTAAATATTTTTAATTTTATATTAATGATATTTAAAATAATTTTTTATTAAATATTATTTAATATTAATTAATATTAATTATGTATTATATATATATATATATAGATAGATAAATAATTAGATAGATAGATAGAGACAAAAGATAGAGAGAGGAAGGGAGGGAGAAAGAAATAGATGATAGAGACAGAGTATATTATATAAAAAAAAAAATATATATATATATATATTTGGACAATCTCGATACCTAACATTACGATCAATCCCTTTTTTATACGAGCCATACCTATTCGGATTCCTTGAAATAAATTCGTTCAAATAAATTCGACTTCGATCTTACCTCTCTCTCCCCCTCTCTCTCTCTCTCTCTCTCTCTTTCCCTTTCTCTCTACCTCCCTCTCCATTCCACTTTCTCTCTTTCTTTTCGTTCGAAAACTAATATTATTCCTATTCCAACATCGATCAGCTTTCTCGATCATGGAATCCTCTCGAAGTAAAAACCTCGAAGCACTTCGCTCAACGTCAGATTGGTGATTCTCGATAAATTATTCCTCTCGATAGAAGAAGTTCGTAGGAGTGAGATGAAGTAACGATTTGACCTGGAGGTTCGCCACGAGGTTACGATCTTGGGAACCAGAAGAAAAAAAAATAAAAATAAAAAAAAATAAAAGAAAAAAGGAAGAAGAAAAGGACGTGAAAAAGAATAAAAAAAATTCGACAAATATACGTATGTACGACGATGAGAGAACGAGAAAGAGAGAGAGAGAGAGAGAGAGAGGACTTGTTAGATGAATAAATTAGAATTTATCACGATCTTTTACGACAATGTTGGACGTTATTAATTAAGACTAATCGCATTCTTACGAATGCAAACATGGAAAAGTAAAACATGGAAAGTGATTTAGAAAAAAAATTAAACTTAAGAAAAAGATATTTGACGATAGAAGAAGGATGGATATATGTATTACATAAATTATTAAAACTAGAAATAGATTGTGAGGGAGCGGGAAGATAGATGAGGTGAGGCGCGGGGAGGGGAGAAAGGGGGTCAGGGTAAATAAATAGATATCATCGGTCAAACATATACATATGTATGTATAAATCAATCAAATGTCTTATCAAATCGTTTAATTAATCAGTTCCTGTCATTCCGTTTGTTGGGAATAAACTTGATCAGAGTACTAATTTTTCCCATTAGCATTGCTATCGATCAATCGATCCAAACTTCGATAATTTATTAGTAACATCAGAAACGCCTGTTATTATCGTTATCACGTTACATACCCTTCCATCGTTTTGAACGAGTTTGACAAAGGGCGTAAAGGGATCGAGCGTGCGAGAGAGAGAGAGAGAGAGAGAGAGAGAGAGAGAGAGAGAGAGAGAGAGAGAGAAAGAGAAAGGGTAGGAGGAAAATAAGAGGGTGAAACTCGAGGGGCAGGAGGGAGGGAAGTTGTAGTTGAGGAGATGGGCAAACGGGAGCCTCGAAAACGTATGGCTTGTGTCCGTGAAACCTGACCCTACGTGGAAGTTGACAAGCCAACATGTCTACATACATTTTGAGAAATATATGTGTGGGTGTGTACACGTGTGAGTACTTGCTTGCTTGTATGTATTTGTGTGTGTATGTATGTATTATACGTGTGTGTGTGTTATAAGTGTGCGTAGTATACGTGTGTGTGCGTGTGTGGTATATATGTTGAGAACCACGTTGGGCGCAAACACATCTAAATACACATTTAGATTAAAACTTCCCACACTTGAAAAAGGGATCGTATCTTCTTTTAATTTAATAATGATCGAGATAATAAATTACATTGAGAATGGACATTTGAAAGATATGAAGAGGGAGCAGCGCGCAACCAGCGTACCCAACCTATCTCTTCAAAAGTAGCTCTCCTTTATTTTATTGTCTTTTTTTCATTACTTTCTTTCTTTTTTCTCTTCTCTTTTCTTTTTTCTCGTTGTCTCTTTTCTATTCTTTTATTTTCTATTTTCTCTCAATGCAATCACATAAATGGGAAATACAACTAATCAAATATCTAACGTTGTTCATAATGAAATATATAATTAATCAAAATCAAATGCAAATTTATCTCGGATTACCAACCGCGGAAGCACACACACACACACATGTATATATATTTCACATGTATATATATATATATATTTCGTTCCTGGAGACAAACTAGTGAATATACATGAAATGAATAAAAAAAGGAAAACTACTAATAATAATAATCTTGTTATTAAATAAAGTTGAATGTAAATTCGATCGATAGGATTTTCTCGGAGTAGCACATAGGAGACACTCATCTTTTTTCTCTCGCCGAACATTTTCTCTCGAGGCAAATCACGAATTCACGTCCAACCTGACGTATCCGTCAACGAATAGTATTGTGTTCCCCATTGTCGACATCGTCGTACGTTGTGTTGACGGGCAAATACACGAGACGAAACGAGACGAGACGAACGAGACGAACGAAACGAGATGAGACGATACGAGACGAGATAGTAGACGTTAATACCCAGCTAGGAGATCATGTCGAATTTCACGTTGCTTTTCTTCATTCTCATAGAAACAACAAACCAAGTATATACATGTATGTATGTGTGTATATACGTACGTACGTATGTATTAATGTATATATGTATGTTTGATAAATATACACATACGTACACCTATATGTATATACGAATATATACAAATATATATATATATATATATATATATATATATATATATATATATATATATACATGAGTATATATAACAATAAGTATATTAATATTTATTATAAATTATAATATATATGAATGTTTGTATATTATAATAAATTTAAATAAATATATTTTCAATCGTACGCCGTATGATAAGTATTGATCAGAATCAATTAAACGACGATTCCGTGAGTATTTGTTAATGAGACACCTAGTACAATCGATGTTAATCAACGTTGATAAATATCGTAACTCTCTCTCTCTCTGTCTATCTGTCTCTCTCTCTCTCTCTCTCTCTCTCTCTCTCTCTCTCTCTCTCTTTCTCTCTTTTTCTCTCTGCCTATCTATCTATCTATCTATCTCTTTCTCTATAATATTTATCTTTTCTCTCTTGTGATTACGGTCGCTAGTACGTATAGATCGCTAATTACATAACCGACAACTCGAACAACGGGGGCAGATATGTGCTATGATCGATAGCGGTTAACGTAAACGCGTATATACGTGGGCGAGTATACGAGCAAACATGAGGATAGCGAGCGAGAGAGAGAGAGAGAGAGAGAGAGAATAAGAGAGAGACAGAGGGTGCACACGCTCTCGTTTGATTTATGGGTCCCCATAAAAGTGACTTGAAAGATAAAACTCTACGCGAACGTTTAACGTCGTTCGTTTTTCAAAGCGAATTCACGTTTCTTTCTTTTTTCTTTCTTTCTTTATTTCTATCTTCCTCTGTTTTTATCCTTCTCTTATTCTTATTTATTTGTTTTTTCTTCTTGTGCTTTTTTTACATTTTTTGTTCTTTCTTTTTTTCTTTTAAATTCGACGATCGTCCAAAAATAACGATTATCACGAAATATCCTTGAAGCAAGAAAGAGAACGAAAAAGTGTGTGCGTATTATATATATATATATATATATATTATGTGTATATATATATTTTTTTAATGTGTACATATGTGTATATATATGTATATATATATGTATGTACGTGTACATATATATATATATATATATATATATATATATATATATATATATATATACATGAATGAAATACTTTTGAAGTGTATTGTACCGCTCCTATCTCATAGCAGGGACTGTATCGACCGAGTAGAAATGATTAAAGTTTTAATATATAACCGACACGACTACTTATTAAAGCCCAACATTGTCCTCTTCGTTACGGCGTACGAAATTAACTAGCAATTCCTATCTTTGAAAACCAACCGACATATGTATATATATATATATATATATATATATATATATATATATATATATATATAAACACACATATATATATATATACATATATAAACATATATATATATATAAACTTTAACCTTTTTCTCGACATAATGAAAACGATCGATCCGAGAGAGAGAAAAAATTTCGAATCGAAGTGTACAATGGCAGAAAAAAAAACAAGTAGAAAAGGAATAAAAAACAGAAAGAGAGAAAAAAAGAAATTACATTAAGAAATAAATAATAAATAAATAAATGAATGAATGAATGAATTAAAAAAGAAAAAGAAAGAAAATGAAAGAAAAAGGAAAAAAAAATTCCTTGGCCTATTTATTTCAACTTTCGTCGTAGTTAACGGTATATGATTATGATGATTTTCTTATAAATCATTCGCATTATAAATTCTAACGATAGAAAACACAAGTAATGAAAATAAAAAGTCGAGTAAGAACGATAGACTCGCAAGAAGCAATCGAAACTCGTTATCGTGTGTCCGTTACGACACTATGACCTTTAAACCTCCGGAATGAAACGTTAAGCTTTCCCAGGAGCCGAGCCTCCACACTTGCAAATTGATTATCGAATTAACGACAGACACTCGCATCGACATTAGATTCGTACGAGTCATGAACCGGGCGCCCGTGCGAGTACGCCCGCGCTCGATTCTAAACATATCTGTCGAATAAATATTATTTATTCATTTACTTATTTATTTCATTATCATTATTCCAATCAATTCCTTACGCTGACACCATTCAAAGGAATAAAAAAAAAAAAGAAAAAAAATCAGAAATTAATGAATGTATTTATCAATCAATCTTACAATTTAATGCTGGATCATATTGATGATAGCGACTGGTAGTAATTTAATTTTAATAATAATACTAATATTATTAATAATAATAATATTTACAGTAATAATAACAATAATAATAATAACAATAATCGAACGATCAAACATAAAATTATTAATTTTATCTTAAATGAGAATTAATTAAAATACGCCATTTTGTAATTTTCTGTTCTTGTTAATTCAATATCGCTGTTAGAAATTAATTTACTCAATACAATTTGCGATACGATCGGAGGGTATCAATGGCCGCCATTATTATCCCTACGAAGATACCACGTGACATCACGAAGTGACCCAAATAAGGTTCCTCGAGACCTTCGTATATAGGAGCCCACGACCTCGGAGCAACTTTTACGAGCCACTGTACACGAACGATATCCCATACCTGCCTAATGCTCGACTATAAATATTACGATACCCTCCTCTTCTCATCCTCCTCCTCCTCCTTCTCCCCCTTCTCCTCCTTCTCCTCCTCCTCCTCCCACCCTCCTACCCCTAACCCCCTCCGACAAAACCTTTCTCCCTCCTCTCCCACACCCCAGACTCTCTCCCTCTATCATATTTTTCCTACTGGCTGGAAGAAGTTTTGCTCTTCGCGTTCAATATTTTTACCGCAGCTATACTTCTACCTGATTTAAAATGATTTCCCTCTATGTTACGTGACTTTATTCCCTCGTACGATAAGTGTAGACTAATATTTAAAAGAGAGAAAAAAAGGAAGAGAGAGTAGAAAGAAAAAAGAGAAAAGGGGAAAGAAAAAATAAAAGAAAATATATTGAACGCAAGGATTAAAATAAAAGATAAAAATAAATGATTATCTGCAATACGTTAATGATAAAAAATGAAATGAAACGTTTTATACAAATGGAGCAGTTATTTCAATAATTTTTTAATTAAAATTTCCCGCCATTACTTTCAATCTTTTGGATGCAATATCCCTTTGGACGAGATGTAAATGCACACGTACTCAGGCGTGCGTATGTGCGTCCGTGTTTACGTTCGTCATGCGTCCTATGTGAATATTATTAAAAAATCTAATATCATCGTTTACCGGTAATATTTTATAATTAAACGAAACGACGACCGTGCGTAAACGCATCCCGGGAACAAAAGTGGCCGATATAATTCATAACAGTGCAGTCTATTACCGAGTTAATTAATTAAATCCGTATTGATTGGCGAGAATACAGTACGCCTCGTGTAACATGGATGCCATTCTGACACGGAAGAAGAGAAGGATGAGGAGTAAAGAGGAAGAAGGGACAGTCAACCTGCTTGTGACAGAGGTTCTCATCCAAATCGAATCGCCCTTTTCTTTCCGTTTTTCCGTTATGTAAGCCGAGCTCAGTGAGTCGTTAAATTTCTCGTTCCGTGGAACGATTCCGAGAATAAATAGGACACCGCTCACGACGTTTCATGATAGTTCATGATATTCGTTCGAAATTAATTGTATTCCTCCTACGGTTTATTATTCCGATTTCGTTTGAAATTATTCTCTCATAAAAGAAATCTCTAAGAGATTTACGTTTTATCGATAATCCTATTTCTTTATATATCACGAAAGGAAAGAAAAACACTAAGTTCCAAATTTCATTTCACGTATATATATATTTACATGCATGCCCTTTCGATATCGACGACTAACTTGTTTTTTCCCCGCGAGATTAAAACAAATATGAAAATATCAAAGGAAACCATTAAATTATTCTCCTACTCAAAATAAAAAAAAATAAAAATAAATAAAATAAAATAAAAAAAGAGTAGAGAAAGAAAGAAAAAACTCATTGTTTTCGTTCGACACAAAAAATAGGAAAGAGAAAAATGAAAGGAAAAAAAAAGAGAAAAAAGAAAGGATAGAAATAAAAAGAAAAAGAAAAAGAAAAAAAAAGTAAACAAGAGAAACGGGACACGGGAACTCGGTACTCCAAGTCCGAGTTTATCGTGAATCGGTCAAATAGAAATCTGTATTATCGTCCGACGTTTCGAGAAGAGGAGTTGGGTGCATTTTCAGTCGCTTATCCGAGTTAACGCGTGTGAACCAGCCGGTGCACACAACTACGTTAACGTTATCTATGGGATCAATCTACGTGTTGTGTGTGTGTGTGTGTGTGTGTGTGTGTGTGTGTGTGTGTGTGTGTGTGTGTGTGTGTGTGTGTGTGTGTGTGTGTGTGTGTGTGTGTGTGTGTGTGTAATATATATATTTGCGTGTGCGTAAAGTCGTATTAACACATACGGGCACCCCCACCTAGCCTCGATTCAATAATGGGAACGAATAATCGCATTTCCAAATGATCGATACCAACTAACTGCCCCGTTATACACGCGTACGATGATAATGTTTCACAATCAAGAGAAACGTGCTCGTTGGCTTTACGAAAGTCGATACGGCCACGTACGAAAGATTTGCTTTATTCTGCCCTTAGGGTTTCAGTTGAATTAATTTTAAAATACAATGTTAGTTAGATATAAAGAATGATTTTAATTACAATGTGAAAATTCTCATTTATATTGATTCGCAAGGTTTTCGTATTTATTAAATTGATATATACATATATTACACAGACACAATTTAAATTAATAAATTTAATTTTAATGACAGGATAAATAATAAAATATTTTTAATAACCTCGTAAAGTATTAAAAAAAAAAAAAAAATACATAATTAAAATCGAGAATTATGTAATTAGCAATAGAAAACAATTTGAACACCTACTGCTAAATAATATATTAATTGTATTCGAAAAAAAAATATGAGAATGAAAAACCACAAAGACCAGAAAGCTTTTGCAGACCCACAAATTCGTTAGGACTTCGTTTAATTAATCCTTTTTTACAATCACATTGTATGTACTCTGCATACATATATATGTGTATGTGTTCCGATAATTAATGAATTAAACCAAATAACAGTGAATTGAGTCAAGTAATTGTGAAAAAAAATTTATTTTGATTTATATTATATTTTAACATTATATGAAATTCATATTTTAATAATATTATACTTTAATATTAATAATAATAATAATAATAATAATAATAATAATAATAATAATAAATAACAATAATAATAATAATAGTAATAATAGTAATAATATAAGAATAGAACTTGACAAAAAAAAGAAAATTAAAAAATGTACCGTTCAATGAGTTAGCAAAGTTTAAAGGTAAATATAATTCCATTTTTAAAAATCCAAATTATATAATTTTATTAATCCAAATATAAATTTAGATAGTGAACTATATCGCTTACTTTTCGGTATATATAGTTTTTCCTTTTTTGAGAAAATGCAGATCTACCTGATATTTCCTTGAAAACATAAGGATACAATGGATATTCCATATTAATAAGAATTTCATGAATATGTTCGTACTCTCAAAATATCTTCAAAAGAAAATACCGTTATTGAAGAAAGAAAAAGAAAAAATCTCTATTATTATTCTGAATTAAATTAACACGAATAAAATTACAAAACGTAAGGAAGTTATTTATAACTTCCTTTTTGTTCTTTTTTTTTTATAAGTAAAACGAATATTATTCCCAAACAAAAGTAATTTTTAATAAACGATTTTTCGAATAATTTTAGAGATAGTCCGAGGACGTACGAAGTATAGAAAACAAACAAAAAAAAAGAAGAAAGAAAAAGAATAAAAGGAAAAGCATACACTTTACACGGAAGATGTAAAAATTCATAATTACATCATAAAAGATTTTATGTTCGTCGTAACGGAAAGTAAGTACTTTCGAAAATATCCCTTATATAATGAAAAAGATATATATATATATATATATATATATATATATATATATATATATATATATATATTTATCAGAAACACACGAACGCGAAAGATCTATATAGAAAATAAATGTGTATCTAAAATAAGAAAAATAATATGTATGACTTAACCAACCATCGTCATAATTAAAGAGCATATATTCTCATAAGAGTTTAACGTATATACAAACACACACATACACACATTTTAAAAAAGAAAGAAAGGAAGAAAAAAAAATGTAATGACAAAATTCACGAGGACGATCATCCGATTAATATCCTCGCAAATGAAAATGAACGATAATCTAAGGTAATCAATTAAAAGACCAAGTTAAACGTTTATAAAGGTATTATCCAGCGGCAGGAGAACTTTTTATGCTCGTAGTTTCTTTTACGATTTTAACAAGCACGATGAAAAGATCGAATAATCAACGTCCGGAGGTCTTGGGTTGTGATGAGGGGAAAAAGAAGAAGTGAAAAGAAGTAGAAAAGATAGTATGGCGTCAGTGAAGAGGGTGAGGGCAGTCGGGTGAACGGGCTGGATGGGAGGGACAGGGGGAGGAAGCAAAAGGAATGTCGAGGCATTGTCGGAGAAGAGGTTTCTCGTTCCTTAAAAATCTCTTCCTCCTCCTCCGTCGATATTTCATCGTGATCGTTTACTTATTCATTCGCACCACTTAACCTTTCAGAAATTCATGAATCGTTTTGAAAACGCACGCCGTTTACTTTTTGCAAAAGAAATAAAGATATACATAGATAGATAGATAGATGGATGAAAAGATAGATGGAAAGATAAAGATAGAGAGAACAAGAGAGAAAGAGAGAGGAAGAGAGGAAGCAAAAGAGAAAATAAGTAAGAATATGTACGAGCATAAATTCATTTCCAATCGTGAAATTACACGGTAGGGGACTATCGTTGATTTTTCTTGTTCTTCTTTCTTTTTCTTCTTTTCTCTTCTCTTGTCTTATTTTCTTTTCTTTTTGTTCTTTTTTATTTTTCTTTTTTTTTTTTAATTTTTTCATTATGCAAATCATAAGAGACATGTGAAAAATGTAATCGGTGAATTACGACGAGGTCGAGCCAGACGGCCAATTTCTCGAACGACCTCGTCCCGACCGATTCGAATCAATGCCAAGCATAAAGATCACTTCTTTACCGACAGATTTACCTAGAACGATTTTATTGTACGTATATATACGCGCGCGCGTATTTAATTTTCTTTCTCTCTCTTTTTTTCTCTTTCCTTTTTTTCTTTTCTTTTTGTTCGTATTTTTTTTCTTTTATTTTTCTTTTTTGTAATTTAATTTCATTTCATTTCATTTCATTTCGAAGCTAACGAGATCGCGAATAATATTTTGTAAAAAAAGAAGAGAGAGAAAAACACAAAAAGAAAAAAGAAAGAGAGGAAAAAAGAAAACGGGAGAGAAACTATATGGAAAACGTTTACGTAACGTTTAAAATAACAAAAAATAAAATTAAAAAACAAAAAAAAATATAAATAAAAACGAAACAGCAAAGGTACATTTTACGCAACTCTTTTTTTGTTTCCTTCTCCTTTTATTCTTTCTCTCTTTCTCTCATGTATGTGTGTGCGTGTATTATTGTTACATACATATACACATACATAATTGAACACAAAATAGAATTTAGAAAAAAATTTCGCGAAAATTTTCAATACCCAAGCGAAAAGGGAATCGCGTGAGCGCACATACTGTTATCCTCTTCTCTCTCTCTCTCTCTCTCTCTCTCTCTCTCTCTCTCTCTCTCTATCTATCTCTCTCTCTCTCTCTCTCTGTCTATCTATCTATCTATCTATCTCTGTGTGTACACATACGTACATGTATATGCACACACACACACACGTATAAGTATACGCATACACGTTTGTATATGTTCTATTTTCGTAGCACGAAACGGGGCGCGTGGCCCCGTTTGAAGTCACGTTTGATATTCTAATTGCGTTGCTTTACATATAAAAGGACATTCGACCTACGAGAAAGGAACTTTAATTATGATTCGAGCTCGCCTCCCATCGTTAGAACTATACACGACCTCAAGAGCTAATCTGGTGGAAGTAACTTCGGTTAAATATTACGATTGCAATTCGTAACAGTCTTGAATGGTTATATATTTTATAAACGGAGTATCCCCCGGGTCCGATACACGCTATCGCTCCTTTTTTATTTTCATTTTCATTTTTATTTTTATTTGTTTTTTGATTATTTTTTCTATTTGTTTATAATGTTTTGTTTTCGTTATCTTTTCAGTACTAATTTTCTCTTGACAGAACGAACGAAATCAAACGACGACAACGATAACAGGAACGATCAATAATACTATTTTTTATCGAATTTTTTGGCATCCTAATTGGTTCCCATTTATCTCGACGTGCCCCTTTTGCACCACACACACACACACAAAAGCGGGGACCCGCACTACACGCGCGCATACACAAAAGCGCACGCACACATACATAATCCGTCCTCTCTTTCTACACTCTTGTTCAACAGTATCGATCAAAAATATTTACTTCCTAACAGAGAAATAAATGAAATTAAATGGATCCGTGCGTTATTACTAAATACACCTAGTATATAGTTTACCTAGTATAACTCATTTATAGTAGTTATATTTTTATCTATAGTATGCGTGCTACGCGTGCCGAGAAATCAAAGAATACGAAAAAGGAGAGGAAAAAGGAGGAAAAAGAAAAAAGACAAAAATGGGGTGGAGTGGGGAGAAAGGAAGAAAAGAGAAGGAAAAAAGGAGATAATAGAAAACAGGAAAACAGAAGAAAAAGAGAAAAACGATAACCATACGCGTCCATTATATAAACGAACTTCGAACGCAGGAGTGTGGGTAGGCAGAGAGAGACCACGAAAGGCGCGAATGGAATCGAATCTGGCAATGCATTCCATAAATAAATAAAAGCCTTTCGTGCGACGGACTCGTGCTTGGTTGGATGAGTGGTGGGGGAGGGTGATTGGATGGGAATAGTGGGGAGGATTTACACAGTCGTTACTCGCCGCTAGTCATACGTGTGTATGTATGTACGTGTTATGTATGATGTGTGTGTAACAAGAGAACACTATAATCTCTCTCTCTCTCTCTCTCTCTCTCTCTCTCTCTCTCTCTCTCGCTCTTACTCTCTTACTCACTCACTCACTCACTCACTCACTCACTAACTCTCTCTCTTTCTCTCTCTACCTCTCACTCTCACTCAATCTCTCCCTCTCTCCCTCTCTTTCTTTCTCCCACTCTCACTCAATTTCTCTCTCTCTCTCTCTCTCTCTTTATCCTCTATCACTATCTCTCTTTCTCGCACGCTTCCTCGGCTTCTCTTTCATTCTATCTTTCTCTTCGTATGAATGGCTATCGTGAATGTGCAAACTCTCTCGTAGTACGTACACATGCGTTTAGTACGAATCGACGAGGCATAAAGTCTCTCGTTTATGTCGTGTGAGAAGGATGGATATTGCATATCTCTCTCTCTCTCTCTCTCTCTCTCTCACGTATTCAGTCTTTACGCTTTCGTCATTTTCGTTAGAAATTCGATGGAAATCTAGCGGAAAATGGAAAATTAATGCAATACTTGCGCTACGTGTTTTTCTCCTCCCCTTCCTTCCCCCGCACCCCGATTAACTGGGCACGTATGAAGCAATAAACGTAGTATATATATACATATATACATATATACAAATATACGTACGTATGTACGTACATTCATACATATGAATAATACTTTACGATACAGCCATGTTTATTATGACGATTTAATAATATAAAGAAAGATGGACGATTCTGCTGCTGTTATGAAAACAAAAAAGATGTAAAGAGAAATAAAAATAAAAAGATAAAGAAAGGAAAATTGGGAAAAACAAAAAAAAGCGGAAAAAAAGTTGGCAATTTAAAAAAAAAAGGAAGAAGGAAAAAACACTTCGCAATTTCGCTCGATGTCCGTGCTCAAAATTCATTTCGACAGAAGGGAACGACTCACGGCGTTCGCGTCGCGTGGGATACGATACGGATGGTTGGGAGGGGAAGGGAAAATAGTTAAACCGTTTGGTTAAAATAAGGGATTTAAATGGAAATCCCGAGACGCGAGAGGGAAAATAGTTGAATCGTCGAATAAGGCGACGTTACACGATGCGAATCCCGTCGGCCACCTCCATCCTCAACCTTCCTACTTCTCTCTTACAAACATCCCAACAACCAAACTATTCTTTTCCTAACCATTTCTCTCTTCCTCCTTCCTACCCACCCCATCGTTTGGATCGAATCGAGAAAATTATTTTTCGACGACGAATCGCCATTAATTGCACACGAAGCACTGTAATTTCGGGATAGCATCCGTTCTCTCTCTCTCCCTTTCTCTTTCCTTTATTTCTCTCGTTGAAAATAATAAACGGAAAGAAAACTCGTCGAGTCGTCCTCGTTTAGGTTAAAAAAAAAAAAATTAAAGAAAGAAAAAATGTGAAAAACAGGAAAAAAGAAAAAGAAAAGGAAAAAGGGAAAAAGAAAAAGAAAAACGGAGAGAAAAAAATAACCGCTAACGATACGACCGTGAAACAAAAAGGAAAAGAAGCGGCACGGGTTGATTACTTCTACGAGGCCATTTCCGCTACTTCCGCCGCCGTAGCGATGCTGAAATAATGGGCTGCACCATTTAACGTCGTCTCTTTTTTCCTCGACGTCCATACATTTAATATCTGTTTCGTTATCTCGCAAAACTATGCGCTACGGCCATCTTGTTTGTGGCTAGTACCGCGTTTACGAAATTGCTTCGAAACATCAACGGAGCCTGCATTACGACGATAAATTTCTATATTCTATCCAATATACAGCACATAAACACGTATTATATGATGCGTGTTTATATATATACATATATAGTAGTATAGAAATATATATATTTATATATAGAATAGAAAATTATTGGAAGCAAAAAAAAAAGAGAAATAAATAAGATAGAAAGATAGAAAAAGGAAAAAAAAATGGCACACAATTCTACAACGGTCTACGGGTGACATCAAAAAATTGATTTATGAAAGAAACGGTTTCAACATTTTCGTTTAGTCGGTAAAACAGGTCTGAACTTGTAGTCGGCAATCGCGATGATCTTCTTTACCGACATCATCGTTATGTGAGCTATTGTTTCATATGAGAGGGGGCGGGAAAAAAGAAAGAGAAAAAGGGAAAAAAGAAAATAACGAAACGAGACGAAACGAAACGAAATACAAACAGGGGACACGGCGAACATTGATCGTGGTGAAACGTATTTTTTTTTTTCTTTCCTTTCTTTATCTTCTTTTATTATTTTCTTTTTTATGGAACTACGAATTCATTGGTCACGGGCACACAATGGTGTTGCGTCGTTTC
Organism: Dolichovespula saxonica; assembly: GCA_911387935.1. Classification (NCBI taxonomy): domain Eukaryota; kingdom Metazoa; phylum Arthropoda; class Insecta; order Hymenoptera; family Vespidae; genus Dolichovespula; species Dolichovespula saxonica. The sequence goes on along the minus strand of OU426998.1, from coordinate 8,742,440 downwards.
TCCCGTGTATCCCAAATTGTGGAATGTAATTTCTAAAAATGCGACGGTCGACCAATGTGTACGCATCTTAACATGTACACACACACATACATATGCGTATATGGACGAGAAGAGAAAAGGAAGAGAGAAAGAGAAAAAGAGAGAGAAAAAGAGAGAGAAAGAGAGGGAGAGAGAGAGAGAGAGAGAAAGAGAGACAAAACAAGTGAACGAGCTCCGGACGTGGCAACGACCGGATACGTTCGCTTGGGCCTTTTCCATCTCTTTCTTTCGTTTGGTCTCTCTTCCTTCTTGTTCTCCCGCATATCACCATATGGCCATATCTCTCTTTCGCTGCTTGTGTCTCTATATATCCATTTCTCTATCCTTCTTTCTTACTCTCGCATACACGATCTTAGGTATGCGTGAACGCTTGTGTGCATTTCAGAGTATGCTGAGAAAGAGAGAGAAAGAAAGAGAAAAAGAGAGAGAAATAGAAAGACAGGGGGGGAGAGAGAGAGAGAGAGAGAGAGAGAGAGAGAGAGAGAGAGAGAGAGAGAGAGAGAGAGAGAGAGAGAGAGAGAGAGAGAAAGAGAGAGAGAAAATGGAAAGAGAACCGGCAGTTATTATTTAAGCTGTCGGTTGTCATTGACGGAGACAATAAATCGGTGAAAACAACGAAAAGGAAGAGAAGAATTTCTTCAGACAACGCGTTGTATATATGTATATATATATATGTGTGTGTGATATTATGATGATGTATAAATGATGCTATATATATCTATATATATGTATATATATTTATATATGATCTATGTACGTACAATGTGTGTATATATATATATATATCATATATGCATGATGTATATACATGTACAGATATCGTACATTTATGTACTCTCGTCGATCAATAAATTACTTTTTTACATCGAGCAATTTTGGCTGGTCTTCGAAGTAATTTCTCTCCGCTTTATTCATTCCTCCTCCTTCAATTTTGCATTTTTTCTTTTTTACTTTCTTTTTTGTCGTTTTTTCCTCCCGTATCAATAAAATATATACAATTCTCCCATCGTATCTCTTTTGGCTTGACTCCATTTTTTTCATGTTTATCTATATATTTCTTGAAATGAAACGCACATAGGAACATACATCCCAACAACAACAATAATAATAATAACAAAAACGACAACAACGACAAAGACGAAATGGAATTAATTTTCTCATAAAATTTAATATATCGCATTGGCCAATAATGTTTTGGTATTTTCTTCTTTTCTTTCCTTTCCCTTATTTTTCATTTTTATTTTTTCGATCAAAACTAAATAACAAAAGAAAAGGAAAAAGAGAAAGAAAGAAAAAAAGAAAACAAAATACCCTATTCAATATTTTAAATTTAAAATTTCAACATCTCACCGACTTTTTTAGTGGTTGAGCTCTCTCCCCTCCAAAACAAAATATAAGATAATAGAAATAAAGAAACGAAAAAGAAGAAATAGAAAAAACAAATCGATCTTCTTATAACCTACAAATAAATCATTTTTCATTCCTACGTAATAACACCAACGAATTTTCATTTCTTTTTTTTTCTTTCTTTTTTTTTCTTTCATTTTTCTTTCTTTTTTCCCCTCTTATTGTAGCCCGCGTCGCGCCATCCCTCGGCCGCCATCGCTACGCATGTCGCTCGAATTTTTCTTCATATTATAATCGTACGAGAAAGAGAGATTCTTTACGAGCCAACGTGTGTCGTTTTTCTCGACGGAGAGCATGAGAGATGAGAAGGGAGAGGGAGGAGAGGGAAAGATGACGAAGGAGAGTCATGGAAAAGGGGTATAGAGGAAGGAGGGCTGGAGATGGCGAGGAGAGGGTGGGGGAAGCGATGAAGCGAGTGAGAGGTAGGGAAAGAGGAGGGTTCACAGAAAAGGACACGAAAGGAGAGGAACGTCGTGTAAATCGACGCTACGAGGGATTTCGGCTACAAATATTTAAATGCAACACGTGTTCGAAGTCACAGTGCATAAGCACGACAGAGAGAGAGAGAAAGAGAGAGAGAGAGAGAGGGAGAGAGAGAGAAAGAGAGAGAGAGAGAGAGAGAATGAGAAAGAGAAAGAGAGAGAGAAACAGATGCCTTATCCCCACCACCACTACCTATATCACCACTACCACCACCACTTCTATCTTTCTTTTTCTCTCTTGCTCTTTCTCTCTCTCTCTCTCTCTCTCTCTCTCTTTCTCTCTTTCTTTCTCTTATATCTATCTTTTTTTCCTGTACTGCGAGAGTAGAGTAGGGGTTAGCGAATTAGTACAACGTATTAGAACCACTATACGCTATGCAGCTGATATACCGAGTGTCCACGAAATTATCGTTTTATTTTCCGTCCTGATTCCGACCTTTTTTATCGTTCATTCTTTTTTTTGTAAAAAAAAGAAAGATAGAAAAGAAAAGAAAATAAAAAGGAATAAGAAGAAGACAGTTAGAAATGCACATGTATTTACGCGCTTCGCAGTGATTCAAAAACCACAAAGCTCGATGTATGCTTGTTGTGTGTATGTGTTGTGTGTGTGTGTATATATAATGGCTGCCAAGAGGCTCGGCACGAAATGGAATTTCAAACGATTCGGGTCCTCTTCTTGAGTTAAGCTATGCGCACACCAACGAATAAGAGGCAGCCCTTCTTTTGTGTCTCTCACGATTATATAGGGCCTCCTCATCCTCCTCCTCTTCCACCACCTCTCGCGTAACTTCGAAACGCAATTAACGAGAATGACGAGTTGAGAAGAATTGTAAACGTTTATTTCCTTCGTAATAATTTAACGATGTTCCATAAAATAATAATAACAATAATAATAATGATGATGATAATAATAATAAAATAATAAAATAATAATAATAATAATAATAATAATAATAATAATAATAATAATAATAATAATAATAACAATAACAATAACAATAACTATAACAATAACTATAACAACAACAACAACAATAATAATAATAATAATAATAATAATAATAATAATAATAATAATAATAATAATAATAATAGTAATAATAAATAAGATACTTTCTCGTAATTCAGACGATGTTTTTATAGAGGTCCAAACCGTGAAGATTCTAATGTCGGCCATTGATCCGGACGAAGTTTAATATTGCTCTGGCCAAAACCGTGTGACTGCCGATGAATAATCATATTTCAAACGTTCTACCTTGTATATAATATACGACTATGTGTGATAAATCATGAGAGTTGCGTTCTATAGATTTGAATATTAATAAAAAAAAGAGAGAAAAGAAAGGAAGCAAGAAAAAATTTATTATCGAGTTGCCTGTTTGTTATCCGAGAGTTGTAAAAGAAAAAAAAAAGGAAATAGAAGTATGGGATATTATGTATTTTAACAAACTTTCTCATGAGAAATAGAGAGACAGAGCGAGAGCGAGAGAGAGAGAGAGAGAGAGAGAGAGAGAGAGAGAGAGAGAGAGAGAGAGAGAGAGAAAGTATTCGTGCATTATTTCGAGATAATATTCATCGAGCTAAGATCATAATTTCGTGAAGTTATCGGTGAAGAGAATTCGAGTATAGTTCCTCTTGTGAGAAAACGTGAATGGAACCAAAGGAAGGCAAAATTAAAGCCAGCTATCGTGGCTTTTAATTAGAAGCTTAAGATCGTGCATTAACAACGTGTATTGCTCCCTTCGTAAATTTACACGACGTTTCAATGTATAATACGTACGTACCTATATTCGTATGTATGTATGTATGTATATATGTACGTTTTTAAAATGGTGCATTGCTCGTGTGCGCGATCGAGCGATGTCATCGACAGTGGTTCTCGATCGACATTGATCACCCGTTTTTTTCTTCTTTTATTTACTCTCGAATTTCACAAATGAACGAAACAAAGAAGAAAAAAAAAGAAAAAATAGACAAAGTAAATAGAAATACGTATCCTTTGGCTTATGAGAGATATAAGAGTGTAAGAAAGGAAAGAAAAATATTATTTATTTTATCAATCTTCATCTTTTTTCTTTTATCGTATGTCGATAAAGTAGTAATATATGGTTACCGATCGACTTAATCTCGAGAATAATTTTCACAGGATGCCGTTAATTAGTGAACACGAGATCGATCGGTTCATCGTAAAGCTAACCACGGTTCGAATGTAAAAAATAAAATGATATTTTAAAATATGTATGTATATATATATATATATATATATATATATATATATATATATATATACACATATTTATGTGTCTAATGTGCGAAGAGAGAAGGAGAGTTACACGATCGCGCGACGAAACCTGTTTAGCTTGGCGAACGATAATTGTCTTATGAATCATGGGTGCGACTATGTAAACTTACACGTGCGTACGCGTCAAAGAATATACATACAATTATATACGTACACACATATACACATATATGTGTGTATGAGAAACATGAGCATTCATAGTATGTAGAGAATAGTGGTGTAGTAGTAGTAAGTAGTAGAGTGTAGTAGTGGTAGTAGTAATGGTAGTAGTAGAGGTAGTAGTAGTAGTAGTAGTAGTAGTAGTAGTAGTAGTAGTAGTAGTAGTAGTAGTAGTAGTAGTAGTAGTAGTAGTAGTAGTAGTAGTAGTAGTAGTAGTAGTAGTAGTAGTAGTAGTAGTAGTAGTAGTAGTAGTAGTAGTAGTGGTAGTAGTAGTAGTAGTAGTAGAGGTAGTAGTAGTAGTAGTAGTAGAGGTAGTAGTAGTAGTAGTAGTAGAGGTAGTAGTAGGGTAGAGTAGTGTAGTGTAGTAGTAGTAATTATAGAGTAGTAGTAGTAGTAGTAGTAGTAGTAGTGTAGTAGTGAGTAGTGTAGTAGTGTAGTAGTGTAGTAGTGTAGTAGTGTAGTAGTAGTTGTAGTAGTGTAGTAGAAGTAATATCTCCCATCAAACTCGTGGCCGTATATTATTATGCATACAATGTAAAACAATGATAATAAATACGAATCAATGCTATCCGGTCTTTTCTGTCGTAACGACGAATCCATAAAATTTTGTTGCTTCATCGATATACTCGACGTATCGATATTCATTATTATTATTATTATTATTATTATTATTATTATTATTATTATTATTATTATTATTATTATTATTATTATTGTTATTATTATTATTATTATTGTTATTATTATTATTATTATTGTTATTATTATTATTATTATTACTATTATTATTATTATTATTACTACTATTATCATTAGTAATAATAATACATTTTTAACAATTTTTTCATTCTGTGTGTGTATATTTTCTCTTTTTTGGCTCCTTCCGCAATTAATCACGTTTTTTCAACGCGATACGATCTTGGTCGAGTCCACTCCAACGACGACCGTTGGAATTAAATTCGGTAAAAGGCGCTCGTGAGAAAAAAATAAAAAAAAAGAGAAAGAATAAAATAAAAAAAAAAGAGAGAGAGAACCAGAAGTAGAGAGAGAGAAAATAACACAAAAATGATAAGATGTAGTCACGAAAGGTCGTACGTACGTGCTGAATAAAGATTTTTCCATCTCGTATTTTCTTCTCCTTTTTATCTTTCTTTTTTCTCTCTTTCTTCTCTTCTTTCTTTTTTTCTTTCTTTCTTTCCTTCTATCTCTATTTATTTTTTTCCTCCTTTCTTTTTCTTTCTTTCTTTCCTTCTTCCTTCTCGCCTCGTCCACCTCCCTCCACTCAACCTCTCGGCCCTTCCCTCCTCGCCACTTGGCCTTTTTCAAATGACTTCGAATTTTTAACGTCCGACGCTTATGCAGGAGGGTAAATAGGAGGGGGATGGCGCATGGGGGAGGACTGCTAGCTAACTTTTCCGTTAAATCTAGAAAAGGGATTGCCTTCCTCGAAGAAGCTGACGAGCGTATAATACGGCCATATTAAACTACGACGAGAGGAACAATGTGATATACGATTCAATGGTTCCCTTAATGATTCGCCGTTGCCGCTCGCGCAAACCTGTTTATCGGGTTAATTCTAGACATTGGCAACAAGCACTGCATAGCAAGTGTGAGAGAGAGAGAGAGAGAGAGAGAGAGAGAGAGAGAGAGAGAGAGAGAGAGAGTGAGTGGGATTGAAGGAGGGAGAGAGGGAGAAGAAAAAAGAAAGAAAAAGATTAAACAAGAGAAAGAGATACTATCGACGCTTTCCGCGGAACGTCCCGCAGAAAATCGTTTAAGGCGTGTTTCTACCTTTCTGAGATCTGCATGTAGAGACTCATTACGGCGTATGTATCTCCACGAGCACTTTGGTAATAATATTTATTTTGAAATATATATATATATATATATATATATATATATATATATATCCTACTATCCTATATATATATATATATATATATATCCTACGTATGTACATATGAATTTACGTATTGGTATCTTGATTTATTTATATATGCATGTACGTAGTTATGTTTGATATTCTTTTCAACAAAAATTATTTCCTTTTTTAAAATTTTGTTCCTTCTTATTTCTTTCCTTTCTTGCTGTATTTTTTATTTTTATTTTGAAATAATTCGATTGTTGCAAAATCTCAAAATTATTTGCGAATTAATTGTTCGAACATTCAATATACTTTTCTACAAATTGAAGTACGATGGGATAATACCGGAGACTGATTGAAAAAAAAAGAATGAAAAAAGAGGAGAAGAAAGATAAAAAAAAGAGGTAGAGAGAGGGGGGAGATTAATAGGAAAACAGAGAAATAGATAAATAGATAAATAGAGAAACAGACACACACACACACACACACGCGTGAAGAAGAACGAAGAAAAATCGATCACAGTATTAGCTGGTATTGCTAATAGTGACGAAGAGAGAAGGCAGGAGGCCATACGCGCGCGCATATGTCAAGTTCAGAGATAGAAATCGCTTTTCCATGTGAGAGAGAAAAAGAGAGATAGAGATAGAGAGAGAGAGAAAGAGAGAGAGAGAGAGAGAGAGAAAGAGAGAAAGAGAGAGAGAGAGAGAGAGAGAGAGAGAGAGAGAGAGAGAGAGAGAGAGAGAGAGAGATGGATAACAGGCGTGTATTCTTTGTCGACAAAGCTCGTTGTATCATCGCACGAAAATGCAATAACTCCATTGTGCCACTATATATCAACGACGTGAAATTTTTTCTATTTTTACGTTCTTTTCCCTCTTTTCTTTCGATTTTTTAATTTTCTCTTTACTGTATCATATATTTATTTATTTATTCATATATTTTCATATTTTATTTCATTTTATTTTTAATTTATCTCTCGTTCTTTTTTTATTTATTTACCTTTTTTCTGGTCTCTTTACTTTTGTTTTTTTTTTAAACTTGAAATTCATCTCTCCCTTTTCGATGCACCAAAAGCTTGATTTTTAATTAGAGCGCGTGTAATGTGACTTTTGTGAAACGAAAATGAAATGATAAAAATAGGGGGGCGGAAGGGAGAGAGAAAGAGAGAGAGAAATTGAAAGAATATAGGGGTATATAATAAAGAATTGTAAAAGCTTGGAAGAAAGTTAAAAAATACGGAAATCGATATTAATTAATGATTTAATTATATTTACTAATTATATTATTAATTAATTAATTAATTATATTTACCAATAATATTATTAATTAATTAACTGGAGAGAAGAAAAAGATATATAAAGAACAAAAAAGAATAAATAGAAAACGTTTGATTTTTTTTATGTGGAAAAACATATTTGGATGAAAGGTAAAAAGACAGGATATTTTTTTCTTTTTCTGTACGAAATACAATTTAAAGTTCAAGCATTAAAATTTATCTGACATTAGCGACATACTACAAGGACATTCTTGAGCGGATAATGCCGTTTGTTTCTTTCTTTTTCTCTCTCTTTCTTTTTCTCTCTCTATCTTTATCTATCTCTATTTCTATCTATCTCTATCTCTATTTTACAAATAGCTGGAAACACCAATACGTAGTTGATGCTGTCGAATTATTAACACCGACAACTTGAAATTATTGGATACTATCAAAGACCATTATTCGGATAACCAAATCGATATACATAGATGGTAACAGTCCAAACGGAAGACTCTCTAGTGATAACGATAACAACAATAAGACGAATTGACTTATCTAATTTTTATCAGATATGATCTTCTTTATTAAACCTTCATTTTTTAATATTATTTTAAACGATTATATTTGTTGTTTCTTGTTTTTTTTATGGAAAGCTGCTGATCGCAAAGAACGAATTATATTTGTTCTCTTCCTGAAAAAGAAAAAATATTGGAGAAAATCAGGTTAAAAGATATATTATATAGTTTCAACGTGATAACACGTGGAAACCCTTTCTCTATATATCTATTTATCTATTTATTTTTCTGTATCTTTCTCTTTTTCTCTTTCTCTTTCTCTCTGGCTTCCATGCCTATATTTTTGTCAAGCTGGTATTGCTGAACCGGCTTAATTTCAGTTCGCCAACAAGAGCTTTGAACGTGTATGCATATATTCATATGCATGTGTTCGTACTCGT
>OU426998.1:8716121-8733474 GCA_911387935.1 Dolichovespula saxonica | reverse complement strand
GAGTTTCCTCTCATTTTTCCAGCCATTATTGCGCGGAATTCTCGGCCGACGTAATTTATAATAACGTCACGGGTGATAAAAAGAGAAAGAGAAAGAGAGAGACAGAAAGAAAGAGAGAAACAGAGAGAAAAAGAGAAAGAGAGAGAGGGAGAAAGAAAGAGAGAGAGAGAGAGTTTGAATCACGTTCGTATATTCAACGTTCGTGCGTGAAGCTCGCCGGTCGATGAAAAAGCAAAGAGTGAAGAGGATGAGATACTAGCTCTCTCTCTCTCTCTCTCTCTCTCTCTCTCCCTTTTTCTCTTTTTTTTATCTCTTGCATGCTATTCGTCGATGTATTTTAAAACGATTTTCCCGTCCTCTAATTAAAAGCGATTTTAGTTTTAATATTTGTTGCCTCTTTCCAACGAGAACGAAATACACACACACACACACATATCGATGATCGGTAGAAGAGCGTTTCTCGATTTATTTAAATCCTTTTAAATGACCCCTACCGAGGCCGTCTAATTAAATTCGAATCATCAACGATGTACGAATAGAACTAACGATAAAAATATTTTTTATCGTTAATTCTATTTTTTTCTTTACGTCTTTTTTTTCCACTAGCATTATCATACTGTGGTTTTTTTTTTAAACAGCCATTGACGGTGATTTTTTGAAAATTCAAGGAAAAAAAAACTACGATTCTCTTTGCATTTGAAAAATAATCGTGACCACGACAAGTTTATTCGTGGCGTTATCAACGAGAAACCTGAGCTTTTATCTTCTGCCTTCGGCTGCGATGATGTTGCATTATTAAATTGTTCTTCGATGAGATAACATTTTTATGTAGATTCATATGAGTAAGTATATATATATATATATATATATATATATATATATATATATATATATATGTAATAGTTAAATATTTCGTTCGTTAGAATCAATAAAAAAAAATATATATACATTAAGAAAAGTTTCATGATTTCATGGATTAAATATTTTAAGAGTACGATATAAAACACTAGAAGTTTAATAATTAATAGTTTTTCTTTTATGGAACAACTTCCCTGTTTTTTTATCGATAATTAGATATTTTAAACAATTATCTTTAAAAAATTATTATAAAAATATAGGTATATTACATACACACACGAATACATACAATGAGGAGAGAGAGAGAGAGAGAGAGAGAAAAAGAGAGAGAGAGACACGTATAAATAATTGAATAATTCGATTTTCCGTTTCGTTTTTTCTTTTTTCTTTTCTGGGCTAGTTGGCCAACAACGAAATTAAAATCAACAGTATACTCGTCGATAAGATTTGATAAAAGACACTCGTACATGACTAAGGTCAGTAAATAAGAGAACAGAGGAGCAAAGTTTTCATTGCAAAATGTCTCCTGTTTATAAAAAAGAATGTTCACGTTATCTTCTTTACTTACGTACTTACTTACTTACTTATTTACTTACTGACTTACTTACTTACGGCCTCTCGTTAGAAAATCAAAAATTATATTATTTTCATTCTACGTTGGCATCGTATTATAATAAGATAAGAATTTATATCAAGTAACAAGAAATGGTATTTAAATAATTACGATCTCGTTAGAGATCTAAACGTTTTAGCTAAGTAGACAAAAGTGTCACTTTCTTCGTTCATTCAACGTCACATCGACATACCATTATGTCGTTCAAAGAGAAAGCTATGACGAAGAAAAAAAGGAAACCATCGACCCTTTCTCTCTCAATCTTTCTCTCTCTCCTTCTCCTTTTACCAAACTGAATTATAATTCACAGTTGTTGCGATTCCAACATCGTTTCGTAATATAAACTAAAAGCCGGGGTTTTCATTTATAATTAAAATTTTCCACGAAAATAACTCTATTTTCTTGTAAAATCGAAGGAAGGAAATATCCCTTTAGTTATCCAAAAACAATCCCAACCTAGTAAATAGATAAAGCTCATATTGATAAAGCTCGACCTCTCGCAAAAATAATAATAACAACAGCAGCAGCAGTAGCAACAACAACGAGGACGACGACGACGAAATAAATGAAAATAAAGAACGTACGTTTTTTAAATCATTAAATTAAATACTGTGCGTTAGTTCTTCCGTCTTCTGTCGTTAATTTAAAGTTCTTGACTCTATCGACTGCATGAATATTTAAATAGTAACGAGAGTTGCATTTCGAAACAAGCCGAGTGATCTCTCCCTCTAAGGTTCGTATTTTTATTCTCGAAAAAGTTATCGCGGGTCGCTTGTTATCGAGGGATCTTTGCGAAGTCAATCCTTTGATACTATCGACCATTGTCTAACTTAAGTCGAGAGTCAAAAGTTACCGTTATTTCGCAAACTAAACATATGCATTCTTCGAAACGTGACTAGAAAAAAAAGACAAAAAATATCAAGATAAGGAAATCAAACGTAATAAGTAAACAATAACGATAAACAAACACTTGTTCTATCGACGAATCTTATTTTTTCTAGTTGATAATTTATAATTAATACTAATTAAGTGTAAATTATTAAATAAAATAAACGAGTAAAAAGAAAAAAGAAAGAAGAATATGAAAATAAAAATGCTTGACGATTTCGAGCTTAATGATGTAATAATAATGATAATAATATATTTAATATATTATTAATAATATTTATAAATTCATATTACTAAATATATTAATTAATATATAATATTATTTAATATATTATTGAATATATATATATATATATATATATATAATAAATTCATATAAATTTAATAGGATACTAAAAATGAATTATTTATTTTACGTAAAAGAAAGAAAAAAAATGAAAGAAGAATAGAAGAAATAAATAATAGATAGTATACAATAATGGTATATAGATAATATATAATAATACAGATTAAAATTTGTATTGTTCAGAACAATAATCTTGATTGATTTCTCCGAACAATATATATTTATGAATAAAATTGATTTCTCTGAACAATATAAGTTTTAAATATAAAAAAAGAAACAAAAAGATGACGAAAAATAACACGTACGAGTTGAAAATAAATAATTAGTTATTGATCGTATTTCCTTGGAAAAGAAAAAAAAGATAAAATGATTCCTTTTAAATAAAAAAAGTAAATAAATAAAAAAGGGAACAAACGACAATAAAGAGCTTGTACGAGTTGAAAATAAATATTAAATTACTGATCGTACTTCTCTGGACAATAAAAGTAATGCTTCCTTTTTGCATCAAACAAAAACGCAACAAATAACTCAAAGGGATTGGAAAATAAATAACAAATTATTGATCCTACTTTGAATATCCTCCCTATAAATAAATAAATAAATGTATGTGTCTGTGTCTGTGTGTTTATATATATGAAGCGTTGTATGTATATATATATTTAAAAAACTAACATAAATAGACGATCGGAAATTTGTATTTTTACATGAAAATAAATAAACGCGTTTGTATCATTGCATTTTATATTATATATTTTACGTTCGCGTCTCGCCTCTTTCTAATCTAAGCTTTCGTTCAAAATACGTTTCTTTCTACATGACTAAACTTATGTGCAGTCGTGTGTAAACATGTTTTGCTAAAACCGTTTGCCACCGATGCTGTTCCTGTCGTCGTCTTTGTTGTCGTTGTTGTGGTTGTTGTCGTTGTCGTTGTCGTTATAGTTGTCAAGAAAAGTAGGCTAACATAAGAGAATACTGAACGAGAACGCACGATAAGATATATGGAAAGATATATATATATATATATGTACATGTATATGTATATATAGATATTGATAAAAAGATCGATAAATGTATAGATGGATAGATAGATAGATAGATAGATTTCTCATGAGTTTCTTTAATTTTCCTTCGAAAGCTTAGGACAATAAACCGATCGATGACAAAGAATGAATGAACGAACAGCGGCGGTGCTCTCGATCGTCCAAAAATAAATATTGGACCAATGCCAAACAATCTAACCGTGTAAAACTGGTATATGGATAAATACATATAACATGCATACATATATATATATACATACATACATATATACAGATACACATACGTAATACATTCATAAAACTTTTCGATGTTTTTAAGAAAATTATGATTCTAAATAAAAGAAGAGTATCAAAACGTCGTGACGTCGTTAATAAATAAGAACGAAATATTGGAAAGGATAGATTTAAATCAAAAAGAAAAAAAAAAGAAGAAGAAAAAAGGAAAAACGGAAACAAATTTCAATGGAGGAAAAAAGCTAAAAAGAAAAAGAAGAACTTCGTTAAAAAATTCGCACGATATCGCGTCGTTATCTAACTTGTGAATGTGTTCGGACAAAAAAATAAAAGTTCGACAAGAGTGGGGTGAGTGGGGAAGAGATAAAAAATATACATACATGCATGCATACAACATTTACATACATATATGTATACATACATACAAACATACAATTATATATATATATATACACACACACACACACACACACACACATATCTTAGAAAATGCGTTACGAAGTTAGAGAGAAAGTATCGATATTTTCGAGTTTTAAGTATACGCGAATACGTATGCATGTATGTTTATCCACGTTGTGCAATTTTCTGTTCTGCCGATTTAAACGAACTTCCAGCGAGGAGATAAAATACTTGCATAATTAACGCGCGTACGAAGCGATGTAAGAAACAGGTATATCGTGTCTATGCTGCGATAGTAAGAGAGAGAGAGAGAGAGAGAAAGAGAGAGAGAGAGAGAGAGAGAGAGAGAGAGAGAATGAGAAAGAGAGAGAGAGAGAAGCAGCTTTTACACGTATCGTCGAGTGTTCCTGTGTTTTGTGCGTGCCGCTATCAAAACGAATGAGTGAATGAAGGGAGAAAGAGAGAGAGAGAGAGAGAGAGAGAGAGAGAGAGAGAGAGAGAGAGAGAGAGAGAGAGAGAGAGAGAGAGAGATACTTATGCGTTACACACGATGATGATGTGGAACATGACACACATACGGTTGGAAATAATTGTGTGTAAACAGAAACTTGATAGATCATTACCGTGCTCGATGTCGATGATTTTCTTTATTTTATTTTAATTTTTTTTTTCTTTTTTTTCCTTTTTTTTTTTCTTTATTTTTTTTTTTTCATTTACTACTGATTCTCTCTCTCTCTCTCTCTCTTTCTCTGTGACATTTTAATTTTTTTATGTTTTGTTTTAATTTGTACCGATAATAATGACAGTGTATTGAGAGAGATTAAGTATTAAGAAGTTTATAGCTTAAGTTTGTGCGTAATAAAAAATATAATTTTTCCATTATATAACCGAAATATTTTCTCCGTACCGTTTACATGGTCACAATGTAAATCGTTTATATAATCATGAATTTTTACGAGTATCATGTAAAATGTATGTGGGTTTCTTCTTATTTCTTTTCTTTTTTTCTTTTTTTTTTGATACTTCGTACGACCTTAGTCTATCTCTCAAAATTACTCCGAACGTCTTTAGAAATTTTTTGTATCCTAAAATATTACGGTTTTATTTGAGAGAAAAGAAAACAAAGAAGGAGAAAAGAAATGGAAAAAGAAAGTTATAAACGACAGTATTCATTAATATTTTGTAATCATAATCCTCGTTTTTTCTTTTTTTTGTAACGTTTTCGGACTCCGAAAATATTAATGGAAAAATAATCGAAGTGTGCGTCAACAAAACTATTATATACTACTATATTTTTATATTAGTCATTATTTTTCATGCAGTCATTATTGGTTATCGTTAAAATTTAGAATTATTTTCCTTATAACTAGACAATGATAGAGAAACATAGTTTTAATTGCTTTAATAGAGTAACATTAGTTTTTAATAAAAAAATTGAATGAATACTTGTGGTTAATGTAATCGCCGATTAAAGTCCAAACTGAGCGATTAGAAATTTTTCGTAAAAAAATAAGATATTTGGATTATCTAATATTAGTCGCACGAAATTCTTTCTTAAGTTTAAACAAAATACGATTTGCATCGTACAGCGATACAAATTTTTTCATTTCTTTTTTTATTACAAAAATTCTACGTAAACCTTTTTAACAGTTCTTATTATTTTTTTTTTTTTTATTAATAGCAATATAATCGTTCGATTGGAAGCAAAAAGTTGACTTAATTTATGCGTCACACATCTCGAAAATAAATACAATTTTGTAGAAAAATCAAACAGGTGTATGGATTTTTTTAAGAAAAAGAAAGAAAAAAGCTCGAAAGTGTAACGAAAAATACATTACTTATTCCACTATCGATATAAACAAGAAATAAATTATATTTAATTTCGATTAGTTTTGCATAGTCATAATCATTGATATAATAAATAACAGTAATATAATGTAAATCGTTATTGTAAATTACATCGTGAATTAAAGTAAATCAATTTCTCTTTTCTTTCTTTCTCTCTCTTTCTTTCCTTCAACTTTTCGACCTACTCCACTGTCAGAATTATCTATCGGTACATTTATCAACCCACACGACGAATACATTCGCATTGAACGTTTATTTTGCAACGTTACATAGCGTGTTGATAATTTTTAAAATAATATCTTTTACCTTTTCTTTTTTTCATTTATCTGTTCTCAGAAAAAAAAAGAAAGCAAAGAAAAAAAGAAAAAATATCAACTGTATCAACAACGTTCGATAACGTTCTAATTAAACAAATTATAAAGTCTATTAATGGAGAATGTAGTGGGAGGCAATTAATCGAGATGGTTTAATGATAACCATCCATGGCTTACAAATTAATTCACTTCTCTCTCTCTCTCTCTCTCTCTCTCTCTCTCTCTCTCTCTCTCTCTTTCTCTTTACATGGAATAATAATCGAGACCCCGAGAAAACGATTTTCGTTTAATGTTATTCAGATTGAAAGAAGAAGAAGAAAGGAAAACAAAACAAACAAAAGAAAAAATGAAAGAAAAAGAAGAAGAAGAAGATGAAGAAGATGAAGAAGAAGAAAACGAAGAACAAGATACGTCGTCTTTCGTGTCGTTACAGGAACTCGAGTTATCGACGCGTACGATGCGTGACTGCACGCGAGATAAAAAGCACGCGTATGTTCCGATCATGATGATGCTCAACAACCGCTGCTAACGTTTCTCTTTCTTTCTCTCTCTCTTTGTATGTGTATGTGTATTTGCGTGTGTTCGTGTGGGCGTATTTACGAACCACTTTAAAGTATAATATGTTAGTGCAGACAGAAATTATTTTTGAACAGAGGAGATAAGAAAAAAAAATTATACAGTGTGTATAGATGTTAACAAAGAATTATTTTTGTCCTTGATAGAAAAAGGAAATTCTTATCGTCTATTTTATTCGTCCTTGCTTTTTCATTATCTTCGAAACGATTGAACGATTTTATATACAAAAACTTATCGTGCAGTATTTTCTTTCTTTTTACTTTACTTTTCCTCTCTTTTCAATTTTTTTTTCTTTTCTTTTTTGTTCTCTTTTTTAATTTAATCTCGCATAACAAATGTCATGTAACTTAGAACTGTCATGTAACGTACACTTATATATATATATATATATATATATATATATATATATATATATATATATATATATATATATATGTATATATGACTTGTACTTATCTATATGTATTTATATTTTCGTGATCTCATTTAGCATTTTTTTCGTTATATAATTAATTTCTTTTTTAGTTTATATTCGAATTATTTGTTATATAAGTTATTTGCTAAATATAAGTTATATCATAAGTTACTTATAGTATAATTGTAATAAAATATAATATAATATATATATATATATGTGTGTGTGTGTGTGTGTGTGTGTGTGTGTTTAGTATATATTATTATTATTATAATATAACTATTTTATATAACTATATGTAATTTATAGTATAGTTACATTAAAATATACAATGATATATATATATATATATATATATATATATATATATATAATGCAATATAGTTATAATATTGTTAAACCATATTACATATTATCTAATGATTTTTTTCTAGATGTAACAAAAAATTGAGTTATAGGGAGTCAATTAACATAATTGTAATAAAAAAAGAAAAAGAAAAAGAAAATGAAAGAGATAGAGAAAAAGTGAGAGAGAGAGAGAGAGAGAGAGAGAGAGAGAGAGAGAGAGAGAGAGAGAGAGAATCTTTTACTGCAATACAATACAGCTGATTCGTCGTTGCGTTTTCTGCAACAAAGTAAATGCATTTCTACTCTAGCTTGTGACTATTTTTTTGTCTTTTTTTATCGCATCGATAACATTATCACTTCATTCCGTGTTGAGACTCGAGCTCGAGAAAATGCTTGCTTTTATCACTTATTAAACTTTGGAATACTGATAGAATTGACTTTTTTTATTTCTTTTTGTTTCCCCTGTTCTAGTTTGACTTCAACAGAGACTATAATTCAAAAAAGAAGAGGAATAAAAAAATTAAAAAACGAAAAAGAAAAGAAAAGAAAAAAATGAATAAAATGAAATGAAATGAAATAAAATAAATTGAAAGAGCGGAAGATATTTTCGTTCTACATTAGTTTCTCCTTTTTTTTTCTCTTGAAATTTCAATGGATTATACGTTCACATTACTCTTTTACAAAAATGCAAAATAGAAAAAAAAACGAAAAAACTGGAGAAAAGAAAAACAAATAAAAACGAAGAAAAAAGAAAAGAAAAAAACCATTCTCGATTTTTTCCTTTTATTCGTTTTCCTTATCCCATCTAATTTAAATCGATTAATTGCGTACGATACTGCACCTTGTGTAAAAATAGAAAAAGTAATGGAAAACAATGAAAATAAAAGAAAAAAAAAACTGGGAAAAGAACAAGGAAAAAAAATTATGAAAAAATTCAATTCCTCCTTCCTCATTCGTTTTTCTTATCCTATCTACTTTAAATCGATTAATCGCGTACGATACTGCATCGCGGATAAAAATAGAAAAAAGAATGAAATAAAATTAGAAAAAAAGAAAAACAAATAACGAAAAATTCAATTTCTCCATCCTCATTCGTTTTTCTTATCCTACATAATTTAAATCGATTAATCGCGTAGTACAATACTGCGTAAGGTATCTCCTTTACGTAGAAAACGTTATCCGATTTCGATATCCGATTATATCGTCTTAAAGATCAAATTTCTACGACAACGAAAGCATAGAGAGTTCATAATACATCGCGTCGAAACGTGGATTCAAGTTCCGTTTTTTTCCTTATATTTTTTTTTTTTTTCATTTCTATCCGGTTCCTTTGCGATCTCCGGTTAACTTTATCGGTCGTCTAATAGCAATCGTTTTATTATTAATGTTTCAAATAGTATCTTGAGTACTCACGGATTGCGATCGCGTGTTAAAGATCGTCAACGTTTTAACGTTTAATCGTTTTTCCAAATTAAAGAAATCATAAAACCTGGACAGGTTCTTATGACGTACCTGAAACAGAAAAGATAACGATCACGTTAATACATAGTTAATACGTTATGTGTGTAGTATATATATCCGCATATATGTGTATATGCATGTATGTATATATGTATATATTTGTGTATGTTTGTATGCATGCATATATGTATGTTATATTTTCATAAATACTCGGATATTCATTATCACATTATTCTATGTTTTCTTTGAATTAAAATACGGACGTCTTCGATGTGGATGAATTTATATCCAACGAGAATATATGAATTATTTATAGCGTTTGTAAACGTGTATGCGTTTATAAAGGATCTGTAATTATATTATAATTATTTCGTTTATTGACAGTAATTTCAGCCTAATGAAAATGAATTTTATTTTTTCAACGTATGAGTATCATTAATAAGTTAAATGACTGAATTATTATTGATTATACATTCAACCGATTCCGTTCAAATGTATTATGATAATAATCAATATTAATATAATCCATATTGTGTTAGTAATTAATATTTTAATGTATAATGTAATATGCATTCTGTTAGTAATAACGTTGTTATCTTCTCTTTTGTGTTTTTCTGTTTCTTATATAAATTTATATAAAAAAAAATTTTTTCAATTTTATTAAAAGATTGATTAAAACGTGATAGAATGTATTCGTAAATATATTTTTCCAATTCTATTTCTAATGAACTCTATTATATCTTCTTGACGTCTGTTTTATTGAAGTGTGTCAAAAGATTATACGTATATCATATTTAAATTTTTATCAAAATAATATTTTTCTAAAAAAGGATATACATTCTATTTATTTCTACTTATTCTAAAATTTTTGTCTAAACAATAATCAATATCATAGAAAGTAGAGATTGGATAAAAAAATATTTCTAAAAAAGTTCTGCTTTTTAACATTCTTGCTTTTTTTGTTGTTAAAATACAGTTATAATTATTACAGGTTTCTATTTTAACAAAAAAAAACAAGAAAAAAGATAGACAAAGTTGACCGTAGAATCACCTACAAAATGTCCACCAAATCTGCCGTATTTGTCTAATAATACTAAACAAATTTTTTAATAAAATTTTTTTTCAAAAATGCATTGCTTTCGTGATGTTTTGATATATCAATTTAAAAAACTCATTCTGTATATTATATTAAATAATTATAATTAATACTTAAAAGTATAAATATTATATATAATAATAAAGTTGTATAATTTACTTAGACATACATATATACATCCATACATATATATATATATATATATATATATATATATATATATATATTACAACAATAATATTAATAATAATAGTAATAAAAAGCGGTAAGATAGTTATATATTTTAGTTAGTATTAGAATAATTATTTCATAGAATAATAATACACTTTATGTGTATTATTATAATATTATTATATTATAATACTCATATATAATATAATTAATGTATACATATATATATATATATATATATATATATATAATATTAAATTAAATTATATAATAATAACGAGCGTTCTGCAAAATAATTGTTTCTTTTTCGATTGTGATTACATAATAGTTTTCTTGCTATTTCACATAATGTAGCTTTGTGATTTCTATGTTACGTCAGCTCATGACGATAGCATATCGAGTATTTTTGATAATGTTCGCGTTTCTTATCCTTATTTCTTTCATTAAAGTCTAGATATAAATACATTAGCTGAATCTGCAATAAAAGGAATTAGAAGAAAAAACAAAGAATGTTTTTCTTTCTTTATTTTTTTTTACGTTTAAATCCTAATTTGAACTTATACAAAGGATTTGTTGAAAGAAAAAAGAAAAGAAAAGAACAATATACTTATATATATAAGTGATTAGATAAAAGAAAAAAGGAAAAAGAAAGGAAATATATATATATATATATATATATATATATATATATATATATATATATATATATATATATATGGCTAAAAATTGTGTGACCATTAGACTCTGACCCATGACTAACAAGCAACCAATATTATTCGTTCGACGTCATATTATTAACGATACTGATATATTATTGATAATAGTATTGATATATCATTGATAGTGATATTAAATCTATTACTAAATCAATATCGAAAGAGGAAACTATTAAGTTAAAAGAATTTTCTTGGACAAATCGAATGTTATAACTAAAAAAAAATAATAGTCATTCATAGTCTTTTGAAAAGATATTCTTTATCACGACCTTGAAACAATTGACTTCTCTTATCTTTATTTTAAGAAAATTAATTGATAAAATCATAAATAATATAGTTAGTAATTAATAATAATTAAATTTATATTAATAATAATAAAATAATATATATGTAAATATATATATATATATATATATATATATATATATATATATATGCTTCTTAAATCACTTGTATGTATATAGAAATATTATAGCCCATTGTGACTTTGAAGTAACAATTTCATTCCTGTTTTTTATTGTATCATTTTTCTTTTAAGTAAAATATATAAAAAAATTGTTGATATGTATATATATATATACATATCAACACACACACACACACACACACACACACACACACACACACACACACACACACACAGAGAGAGAGAGAGAGAGAGAGAGAGAGAGAGAGAGAGAGAGAGAGAGAGACACAACAATGAGTCCGTATACTGAGAAGTCACGTTTCTTAGTTTCACGTTATATCATTTTATTTTATTTTAATTATTTATTTATTTATCAACTTGATTTTTAATCAGAAGACAAAAAATTGTACGACGAAGGAGAGACAAAATTTGTTTATTTATTTCTTTTGATTCGAGACTCCCGTTTCGACTTGAATATATCTATAAATTTAAAAAAAAAAAATGAGAAAAAACGCATCACGAAACACGTTTTGATATTACATTTCTTTCGAAAATATCGTTTCCCGTGTATATTACGTGTCTTTAGCGGATATTTCAAAAATAGATTTGCTATGAAAAGACGATCGATGTAAGTATGTATGTATGTATGTATGTATGTATGTATGTATGTATGTATGTATGTATGTATGTATGTATGTATGTATGTATGTACATATTCCCTTTGCACGATGAGAAGAGACTAGATTTAGATGAGGCTATATACGGTACTGGAGCACGTTATATCATCATCTATTGACCGGTCCTAATCATCTCCGCTCTCTCCTCTCTCTCTCTCTCTCTCTCTCTCTCTCTCTCTCTCTCTCTCTCTCTCTCTCTCACTCCTCTTCCCTCTCTTTCTCTGTCGACGACAATTCCATTCGTCGTCATTACGGTCTACTACGAGCGTATCCAATCATAGAGACGATTAATAATTTCTTGCTACACGTTGAAAAATATATATATTATCATTCTCGTCATTACTTTCGAGTGAATAACTAATGCGAAGGACTCCAATACGTCACGTGCATGAAAATAACCACGTCGAAGGATATAATACTTCTACAAGTTTAATTGAAATATTATTACGATAAAACTTATAAAGCGATTTATAAAATTTTGCATACTATTTATATAGATGGATAAAAATAAAAATAGAGGGAGGAGGAAGAAGAGGAAAGGGATTGGGAGGGGAGAGTGCGAATAGGGAAAAGACACAATGAAGTAATGGATATTATTCATTTCGTATATAAATGGTCGAATAAATGATATTAAATAAATAATTTAAAAAATTAGAGAATGAAAGAATATAAATTGGAATATAAATAGTAAATAAAAGAAAAAACAAGGGAAAAAGAAAAGGATAGAAAGAGAGAGAGAGAGTGAGAGAGAGAAGAGAGAGATTATTTCATCGGTCATCAATGTTGTTGATTGTTTAACACAGAAAAAAAATCACGTAAAGAATGTGATGAAAACATTGAAAACATTTCGCGTTTGCTTTTGACGTTCGTTTAATTCAGATTTATATCGCTCGGATTGGTTTCTCTACTCATATATATATATATATATATATATATATATATATATATATATATATATATATATATATGTATACATATGTATGTATACATATTATATATATATAATATGTACATACATATGTACATTTGCTCGACGCGCTTGCAATACAATGAAACACACACAACACATATATTCCAATAGATGCAAATTGCATCGTTAGCAGCTATCTCGCTATTGTTATTTGCATGATACCAAATGAAAAATTCCAAAGGACCAAGATGTATGTATAAATATATATATATATATATATATATATATATATATATATATATATATATATAGGTGTGTGTATATATGTACGTATTCATGGATATGTGTATGTTCGACCTGCGCTTAGTTCGCTCGTCCTCCATTCATGTATTACTTTTTCGTTACGAAACATCTAACCAAAGAAGAAAAATAAAGAAAAAAATATAATAAAAGCAATTGTTTCATAAATGCGATTTGTATTTACTTTTTTTCTTTTCTTTTCTTTTACTTGTATTAGTAAATGCCCGTAAGAAATAATATTATTTTTATGACTAGAATATTCGATATATATATATATTGAATTTCAAATAACAATGTAATAAAAGTTTTTTTTTATTATTATTTAATAATAGTACCTATTAGAATGATAATAAAATTATATTCTGAACATTATTACATCGTTTATATTGTAATAAAGTATATACGTTATGACCTAATACGAGAAGAAAAAAAAATTTCTTCAATTTTAATATCATATTAAAATTATTTCCTTGTTTTCAATCTTATTACAGATCGTTTACATTGTAACAAAATACACATTTTGATCTAATTCGAGAAATAGAACATAGTGTAAATAAAAATTTCTTTCGCAATTTGAATTTTTAATTATTTTTAATGATACCAAAATATTTCCTTGTTATAAATTTTACTGTATACTTGACCTAATTCGAGAGAGAGAAAAAGAGAGAGAGAGAGAGAGAGAGAGAGAGAGAGAGAGAGAGAGAGAGAGAAAATCAAGTATAAATAAAAGTTTCCTTCTTATTATTGATATTGTAATAAAATAATACGAAAATAATTCCTCGTTTAAAAGTTTACTACGTTACATTTATATCGTAATAAAGTATGTATATAATAAAGTATACATATTTTGACCTAATACGATAACAAAAAAAGATATAAAAATATAAATAAAAGTTGTCTTACTCGTTTTTTAATATTGCAATAAAATGATATTAAAATATTTCCCTGTTATAAACTTTACTACGTTTCGTTTATATCGTGATAAAACGGATATATTATGACCTAATTCGAGAATAAGAAAAAAAGATCAAAGTATAAATAAGAGTTTTCTTCTTATTATTGATATCGCATTTAAAATAATACATAAATTAAATCCTCGTTTTAAATCTGGCTACGTTTTATTTATATCGTAATCGTAAAAAAAAGGAAGAATAAATAAGTATAAATAAAAAGTATAAGTAATAGTTCCTTCCTTATTAACGATATTTTATGCGTTAAAATGTTAATACAAAAATATTTTCTTGTTTCTAACGCTTACTGCTTTGTTCGTATCGTCGTATCGTGCAAGTTCTTTTAAAAAACATTTTTAACGAAACGTTTTGTTCGATAGTTAATCATCGTCTATACTCTAAGTATTACCTAAGCTATTCACGGATTTAATTACAATTATATGCTTTACATAATAATAATAAATCATTTATAAAATACCTAGTTATACATACATATATCCTATAAAATGGACTTCACATTTTAACGGTAACATATGTAATCTACTTGTCGTAACGGTACGAGGGAAGATTCGCAAAAAATATCAAACGGTTTTCTAGATTACACGTACGCATACACGCACCAATATACATCATACATACATATGTATTATATGTACGTAAGTACATACATTAAATACATACATATATATACATATATATATATATATATATATATATATATATATATATATATATATATATATATGTATATGTATGTATATAGATATATACGATGTCACAGTAAAACACGATACAAAAACGGCCCCTTTGCTAATTTAATCGGCCTATGAGAGTGTGTACGTACTCCGATTATTTTATTACATGATTTCACCTTCGCAATTAAAAAATATAAATAAATAAAGAAGAAATAAATAAATAAATAAAAATTAATAGAATAAAAATGAAAACATAAATAAAAATAAAAGAAAAAAAAAGAAATAGAAAACGTTCCAAGAATATTGATCTCAACTGTACCTCTCCCCGAAGGTGACTCATTACGGAGTCAAGTTTTCGTTCTAAGAATATCGCCTCGCTTCTCGTAGATATGTACTAATATTAACGCCCCCTCCCCTTCCAACCATCCACCACCTTTCTTTTCTTCTCTTCTCTTTTCATCTCTTCGTCTTTCTCAGTTTTAATATAAAAATTCTTGTTCCTTTATACAACAACAAAAATGGATGATCGATTCTTCATCTTCTTCTTCTCTTCTATTTATGTTCTCTGTTCTCCTTAACTCTTTATAATATCATATATATATTAGAAATTTTATAATTATATTCTCGCGACAAAAGTATTTTTGTGCAAAATAATTAATTCATATTACCAAAATGAATGTTCGTTAAATATAAATTATATTAAAACTAATATAATTATATTAATTTGACTTTTATTATATAAAAAATAATATAATTTATTAATTATGATTTAATTACACTAATGTAAGATAACTTATTTCATGGAATATATTATAACAGTATGTAGGACAACCTATTTAGCGGAATGGTAGAATAATCCGAGCATATATACTGTATTAAATGAACTCATTTAATACGGTATAATGTCCTACTACTAATGTAATTATTTATTTATGTAATTTATATAACATAATTATACTGTACTAAATAGATAATCTTATAACAGGTATAATTATACTATAATTATTTAATTTATTATATAATTATATTGAAATAAATAAGTGTACGCACATACGTAGGTACGTGCGTGCGTGCGTTGTCTATGTCTTCATTTATTTATTTTCTATTCGACATTATTTATTAGTTAATTTTATTCCTATTTGAAACTTTTTCCTTTATCATTTTCCAAAAATATATCGGGAGATAAGATGTCTTCTAGAAGAGAAATAGCTTTCCAATATCCTCAAACACATGTCGCGACGGACAACCATTTTCTTTTGCAAAAACTTTCCTTATACTATCGACAAGAAGAAGAAGAAGAAGAGGAAGAAGAAGAAGAAAAAGGAAAAGAAAAAGTAAAAGGAAGAAAAGATAGAAGGAAAAGAAAAGAAAGGATAGAAGATAAAAAGGAAATAGAAAAGAAAGATACGTAAAGGCTGATATTCGATGGGAGAGAGAGAGAGAGAGAGAGAGAGGAGACGAGTTAAAAAAGATAAAAGAAATTTTAAATATGACTACTATCGATCTAAAAAGGATCGGGATTTTGAGTACATACAAAACGAAAAAGTTATTCTGCAGACTAATTAACTTAATAAATTACGATTAATTCATTCGTGGGATCACAGATGTTGCTTCAAGTCGTGATCACAGTAACAGGAGTTCTGTAACAACTCGAACTTAAATGTAAACATTGAAGTTTTATCGATCCTTTAAATTTTCAATCTTCGAAACATTCGTAACTGTCAACATTTGTTTCGATATATTAACATATTACTAACACAGGCATTTTAAATATAAATATTAATATAATTAATATAATTAATTAATATTCATAATAATAATAATATTAAATGTGTTAGATGTAAATATATGCATAGGTGTGGAGGATAGGGAGATTGATGAGGAGATTGTAAAAGGATTGTAAGAGGTTTGGGTACTCTCCTCGGGAAAAGCGCCTTCAAACCCTGAGGGGAAGAGTAAAAAATCTATCTATCTATAATAATAATAATAATAATCATAATAATAATAATAATAATAATAATAATAATAATAATAATAATAATAATAATAATAATAATAATAATAATAATAATAATAATAATAATAATAATAA
>OU426998.1:8703621-8713621 GCA_911387935.1 Dolichovespula saxonica | reverse complement strand
TTAGAATAATAATAAATAATAATAATAATGAAACAAAAGAGTAAAATACAAAGGAGAGCGAAAATGACGGAGTGTAGAACAAAACACTGAAAAGAAAAAAAAAGAATAAAACCAAAATAAAAACTAAAAAAGAAAAATACAAAAAATAGGGGTAATTAACGGAAGGATCCCATCTCGCTAATTAATAAATATCGAAATTTTCGAACGCGAGGCGCATTAATGCGATAATCGCCACGCCGCAATTTTATACGGCGATAAAGTTTCCCGAGAAATTCCGATCCCACGGCATTTCTCACTCCCTTTTTCCTCCCTCCTAACCTATCCCTGTGTTCTAACTATATAAATATACATGTTGTGTGTGTGTGTGTAAATATATATATATATATATATATATATATATATATATATGTTATCTATCTTTTTCGTTCGTATGAACACAACTTGCGCGCAATCCGGCGAAATGGACGCTTTTATGTGTTATGTATGTGTATATGTATGTGTATGTACTTTGATGCCTGTGTGTTTGTGTGATGGTTCTGGAGGGTGCCGATATCGAGTCCCGAAAATGAATTGAAAATTTTCAAGCGAGCGGTACCGTAAATATATATATATATATATATATATATATATGTACGTACGTACATATGTATACCTATATTTATTTCTTTTTCTTTTCTGTTTTCTTTTTTTAGATTCTCTTTTTTCATTTCTCGTTTTTATATTTTTCCTTTTTTTTTTTTTCGTTAACTTTTCCTCCTATTTTTATAGTATTTTATCGCTATCATAGACGTCAAGAGAAAAGAAAAGATTTTTGTTACGTAAAAATTCACGATTAAGCACGTCTATATTTGTATTCTTTTTATAATACCGGAATGAACTGCGGTCTAACGTTCGATTCATAACTATATAGATACATTTAATTTAGTATATCTATAAAAGCTCGTACACGCTCGTTAATCTACCTACCTGACGAATACAGAATGTATTCGCGTTTGGTACGAACCCGAAGAAAAGCACGCTCTCTTCGGTGTACATTAAATACCAAAAGCGAGTGTCCACAGTGATCATGCTAACGGTCGATACACGTTCATTTGGAATTTAACATATATGTACATGTGTATGTATTCGAGTACGTAACATATATACATATATACATACATACAAACATATACATATACACGTGTGTGACTCTTTGCCTGTTGTCTCTCTTTCCTATTCGTGTGTTTATTCGTCTCTATCTCTCTCTTTTGATACGGGGGTATATCTGTATGCGTACGAATGTACGTGTGTATGGAGAGAAGAAGGGAAGGAAGAGGGACAACTATACGTGAGCGTGGCAAGAGAGAATGACACATCCGTTGCAATACACACGCTGCATCGTCCGATATCGTTTGTGTTACTACACCCCATGTGTATCCTCGAAAATCGTGTGGCATAGTGCTTGAAAATAACGAACGAAGGAAAATAACGAACGATTAAGCGCAACAAGATTCGTTAAAGCGAATTCATTATGGACGTGCTTCGATGCACATCGATGAATTTAGTCCTACATAGTTATATTCCTATACTGCATATATTATATTTATATATTTGTTATTATTTTATTTATTGACGTTACGTATGTATGTGTGTATATTTTATTTCCGTATATTTATGCATTAAATCGAGAATTGTTCAATACAATGATTTTTTGCAATTATTTACAAATCCTCTCCAATTTCGAGTTAAATATACGATTTATAAATAATTTATTATAGAATTATATTCAAAAAGATTGTAAATTATGTAGGATAAATGGAATATTTCTTAATTAACCAATCATGTTAATGCGATTTACCGAATATATTTAATTTACATATTATTATTATTATTATTATTATTATTATTATTGTTATTATTGTCTTCGTTTTATAATGATACGATAAATATTAAAATAAAAATGTATATAGATATATAATATATAAATATACATGTATATGTATATAAATATATATATATATATATATATATATATATATATATATATGTATATATATTATAGACGTAAAATTATTTATATTTTTATATTCAAATATTTTCTCAGATATATTTTATATTTATATAAATATTATATATATATATATTATATATAATATAATATAAATGCACAAGATATTATTTATATCTTATATATTATAATTATATAATACGTATATAATTTTCTATTATTACTCTTTATATAATAACGCCTATGTTAATTATTATACATACCATAATTATATACTTATATACTCTCTTACAGAATGGAAAACTTTTGAAGCGTACTGTAATCTAGTCATCAAAGTGAACAAATATAATGGAGGAATACAATTAGCGTAGAAATTCTCGTAAATTGATGCCAAACAATGACCAGTGCCGTCTCTCTTTTTCCTCTTTTCGTTTTTATTTTTTTCTTTCTCTCTCTCTCTCTTCTTCTCTCTCTCTCACTCTCTCTCTCTATCTCTTTTCTTTTTCTTTCTTTCTCTTTCTCTCTTTCTTCTGCATCTCCATCCTCTTCTTTTTCGCAGGCAACGTATAGCCGTTCAATATTTTTTCTAACCTAACTACTACTACAATGCGAAATAAGAGGGGAAATGAGAACTGTGTGTGGTTTTTTTTTTCTTTTCTTTTAACATTACATTCAATTAATTATCTTCGTTGCGATCGTGCTTACGTTAGTAGAAAAATTTCGAAAACGTGATTACATATACTCGGATAAAAAGGAGAGGAGGAACGCGAACGAGGCAACAGCTAATATATACGTTGGTGGTAACGTGAATCGAATGCGTCATCGTTCGTTTTGTCAGAGGCGCACGTGATTGTGCCTACGCGCGCGCACGAGCACTGACATACAGCGACACCTGTAAAGCTTGTCGCGTAATTCTATAATAATAAAAAAGAGAGAGAGAGAGAGAGAAAGATAGAGTGGGAGAAAGGAGCGAGAGAGAGAGAGAGAAAGATAGAGTGGGAGAAAGGAGCGAGAGAGAGAAAGAGAGATAGAGTGGGAGAAAGGAGCGAGAGAGAGAGAGAGAGATAGAGTGGGAGAAAGGAGCGAGAGAGAAAGAGAGAGAGAGAGAGAGAGAGAGAAAACACGGGTTCGTGACGAATACGTCGATAAAAAAAAAAAGAAAAGGAAATAAAAAGAAAAGAAAGAAAAAGGAAATGTATTCGAATTATTTATGATGAATAAAATATGTTAAACGAAACAGAATCTTTGTTTAAGCAATAATAAATATTCATGAATTATACAAATAATATTTGTATCATTCTCTTCGATTCCAATTAATGTAATTCTCTAATTTCCGATAAGTTCTTTGTCCAATTATCGTTAAAATGTACTACGAAATAATAATAATAATAATTATGATGATAATAATAATAATAATAATAATAATAATAATAATAATAATAATAATAATAATAATAATATAAATGATAATGAAGTATGATTGTAGATATGATTAATGATGATAAATGTGATAATTATAATAATAAAAATGTGTGTGTGTGTGTATTGTAATATAAAGCGTAACGTGCTAATTTAATGAAATTTCACCTTTTATTATATTAAAAATTATAATTTAATTTAATATGACAAATTCGTTGAATCGTTAAAATTAATAATTTTTAACGAGATTATGGATATTTTAATAAATCTATTTATTTTTCGTATCTAACGAATCAATTTATTACGAGCTGAAACCGATTTCTCGCGATTGCTCAAGACGCATGCGCGTCGTAACATCGGGAACGTTCTTATTTCCTAATCAATTGTTACGACGATATAACACTTCGATATAATTAATCGATATCGAAGTGTATTAAATTATTTCGATGAATTTTCTACACGTTTATTAGTATGAATTACTCTCAACGATGTTCAGACGATATCGATTTTCCATCGTACTCTATGTGCGCGCGCGAGAGTGAGATGAATAGATAGATAGATAGAGATAGATAGAGAAAGAGATAGAGATAGAGAGATAGATAAAGAGAGAGAGAGAGAGAGAGAGAGAGAGAGAGAGAGAGAGAGAGAGAGAGAGAGAGAGCAAGCGAGTATTGGAAACAAGCGAAGCGTTCTAGCCGCTAATACCGTGACGTAAGGCCAATACAATCCGCGATCAAATTCAGGTTGTTTGCGCGTTGCTAAACGTATTGACGTTCGTAAAAGCATCGAAAATCGTGTCGCTTGTGAGATAAACGTTATTTTTGCAAAATAAAAATCTCACAGGAATATTATTTTTCTGATATTGATTTTTTTTTACCCTTCCCGCGTTACCCGTAGACGCGATTCGTAGGAACATTATTTTTTCGTCGAGAAAAAAAAAATAATAAAAAACAAATATATATGAAAATAAACGGAATAAATGAAAGAAAATAAAAAATATGTATATAAATAAATAAATAAATAAAAATATATATAAACGTTTATGTGTGTATATATGAATATAAAAATAGAAATCATATATATGAATATACAAATGTAAATTATATTAGATATAGATAAATAAATGTATGTGTGTGTGTGCGTACGTGTATATATAAAGCGATTAATTAATTATTTATTTATTGTTAGGTTAGATGATTTCTCGATTTCGAAATTCGCGAAACAATAAGGTTATCAAAATACAAGCCGTTATTAAATTATAGTGAGAAATAACCGCTTTGGGCCTGAATAGCCAGGGTCGCCTTTTTTCCTATTATTGTGAAACCCTCTCTGAACATGATGGACAATTATTGACCATGTAAGCCTGTGGAATGGTGCGTTCATATCGACTAAACTTTGCCATCTCGACGGCTGCCAAGGACGGTACATAGGCGGATGCATCAGTGGCTACGCCGTTGCAAC
Source organism: Dolichovespula saxonica (assembly GCA_911387935.1). Taxonomy (NCBI): domain Eukaryota; kingdom Metazoa; phylum Arthropoda; class Insecta; order Hymenoptera; family Vespidae; genus Dolichovespula; species Dolichovespula saxonica. The sequence continues at coordinate 8,708,754 of OU426998.1, read as the reverse complement.
TTTCTCCGAGAGAAGTTTGTACACACACGTACACGCATGAAAAACATACACACAGACATCATGCAAACATACATACATGCGTGCATACACATACGAAAAAACACACATAACATACACACATACACAACGATAGCATCCGAGGCAAAATCAAGAAAATTACGAAGGAAGATCGTGGCTTAGAGAAGGGCGCACGGTGGAAAGGCAAACTCATCCACCGGACTCGTTTCGATAAACTCAAATTTAATTTTAACGACTGTTGTGCGCGTGCGAGGTACCATAGCCTAAGATAGTCTAGGCTAGTTAGTAAGTAAAGCTAATCGAAATTCCCTCGAGTTTTTTTTTCGGTCGTTCGTATCTTACTTCTTTCTCAAAAAAAGAGAAAAGAAAAGAGGAAAAATAAAAATAAAAGGAAAACGAAAGAAAAAAAAAGAAAAGAGTGAGAAATAGAGAGAAGATAAAAAGTTTTGTATTCGAAATAAAATGAAAGTTAAATATAAGAGAGAGATAATAAAAAAGACATAATTCAATTAATATAACATTATCGATACCGAGTATATATGCATATTTAAAAATATTCCTCTTTCTCTCACACACACACTTTTTTCTATAATCAAATAATGTTTTACCATTTTAAAGCTCCCTCCTACGTAGTGCTTCGTATAATTAAATCGTCGTAACTTTCTGTAAATATTTTCTCTCTCTCTCTCTCTCTCTCTCTCTTTCTATTTATCTATCTATCTATCTATCTATCTATCTATCTATCTATCTATCTATCTATCTATCTATCTCTTACTCTTTCTCTCTTATCGTCAAGTATGTTTCACTTGAAAATTAATTAAACGATGTAGCTCTCACAACCTTCCTACGATATTCCGATATTCCTTTGCCAGAGAATTTTACTACTTTGATGTCTGATCAGAAAAAAAGAAAGAAAACAAATAAGAAGAAAAAAAGATGACAAAGATAATCATAGGTCCGTAGATGAAAAAAAAATAAAAGATACATATATATATACATATATATATAAAGAGAAAGAGAGAGAGAGAGAGAGAGAGAGAGAGAGAGAGAGAGAGAGAGAGAGAGAGAGAGAGAGAGAGAGAGAGAGAGAGAGAGAGAAATTCTTGCATAAAAATGAAGATTATCGATAGAATCCATTGTCGGAGGTAGAGAGATATTTCGAGAGAAGCAAAGAAATTTTCTACGTACACCAAACTCCATCGTCATTCTTATTATTCGTGATTACGGAAAGTGGAGATAAAAGAAAAGAAAAGATAAAAAAAGAAAAGAAAAAACAAACAACGAAAAAAATACATTTTTCAATGTAGAAATACTTATGTATAGGCATGAATAAACTCGACGAAGAAAAATAAATAAATGATGAGCCATTACGAAATGCTCCAAAAGTCCGCGTTTAAATTTAATATAAATTTTGTTATACAAGTACGATATAACGTAGAGCGGTGGCGACGCCAATGACTTTAAAGAGACTGCAGACTTGCTTGTATCACCATTGGCGTATAACACCCAAGCTAATCGCCGCAATGTTTGCCAACGTAATACGTTATCTGGTTGCTTAAGTAATTTTCAAAGGCGCAGAATTAACCGCAATTACTAAGAACAAAGAGGTTTTCACTCTTTATCTTATATCTAATCCTCTCTCTTTCTCTCTCTCTCTCTCTCTCTCTCTCTCTTTTTCTCTCACTCTCATTTTTTTCTTTTTTTTGTTATCAATCGAAACTTTTCCACATCAACGTTTTTTGTTTATGAAAATATGGAAAAGAAAATAAAATAAAAATTAAAATTAAAAAGAATAAAAAAAAGAGAAAAAAGAAAAAAGAAAAAGAAAAAAATAGGACATATACAACATAGAATTCTATGTAAGTGCGCGTGTGCTGCGCGCGGTTAGTGTTCACGCTTATCTTTCTAAAATTTTGTATTGTTAAATATTAATTTTTTAAACGACGAACTACTAATGAATGGAAATATTAAACAAAAAAAAAGAAAACGAAAAAGGAAAAGAAAATATACACGTCTACTGATAGTCGTGACTACTCATTCCTGACGTTAAAGTAACTTCAATGCTCGATTAATTTTCCTAATCTTCATGCCTTTACAAACGAAGTCCCTTTCGAACTTCGAAACGATCCCTCCCTCTCTGACCCCTTATTCTCGTTCCTATCCCTCGCTATTCGCTTCCCCACTACACCATCTCTTAAAGTCTTTCCTGAGGAGAGTGAGGGGAAGCTTATCGTAACCGACAATTAGAGAGGAAAACTCGTTACCTAGGAAGAAACAACTGACGTAGACAAATAACTTGTTTTGGAAGATTCGCTTTGCCTACCGAAAATGCTGCGCGTTAACGAGCGCATTATTTCACTAGAAGTGATGAGATAAAGAGAAGGAAATAAAGAGAGAGAGAGAGAGAGAGAGAGAGAGAGAGAGAGAGAGAGAGAGAGATGGAAAGATGGATAGATAGATAGATAGATAGATAAAGAAAGGAGAGAAATATAAGAGAAAAAAGAAGAAAAAGAGTAGTAGGGGAACTATAGAACAGAGGTCAGGGTACACGTTAGATATGACTTTCTAAATTGAAAAAAAGGTCAGTAGCACACACACACACACACACACACACATATAATAGAATAAAATAAAAGTTTTACGTAAAACAAATGAATAAAAATGAATCAGAAATAAACCAAGAAAAGAAAGAGAAAGAGGAAAGAACAAATAAATAAAACTAATGAGACAAAGTTAATATAACTGAGTACTATTGGGTAGGGGTTGTAAACGAATAGGTGGTACCAAAACTAAATAAATAAAATAAGAAGTAATAAAGAAAAAGAAAGATGAAATGAGGAGGGAGAAAGAAAGATTTGTATCAGTTGAGTGTCGACGCCATTTCGCCGACGAGCTTATTTAAACGAGGAGGAGACACTTTGCTAGGGTCGTGCTTCGAGTTTTTCCGGTGGCTTTGCCCACGAGAGAAGAATATATATGTATATGTTTATATGTGATAGAGTCGTATAGAATCCTTCGACGTTCGAGAGTAAGAGAGAGAGAGAGAGAGAATGACGAGTGTACAAGATTCTGTACGGTGTCGAGTGTTTGCGTTTTTATATAAAATAAGTGACGTAGAAAGCAATATATGTATGTGTATACGTTTCTATGCGTAGATACGTGCGTACGTAAGTGCGTAAGTGTTTGTATGTATATGTACACACGTATAATATTGTATATAGGTACGAAGAGAGAACGATTAACCTTGGAGGTCGAGAAGTTAGACGTTTCAAACGTAATTCATACGTTCTCCTAATCGTATCTAACGACTATCTTGTAGTCTCTTCGAAATACATAGATATTTTCTATTCCCTTCTTCATTCCGTTTATCTCTCCCTTTCTCTCTATCTCTCTTTCTCTTTTACTCTAACATACACGTTGAAATTACACACGGATATGTTACTTTATTTAATTAAAACGACTCGCACACACAAACACACACGTATGTTTGTATGTATGTATATATTCTTGTCACAAGGAAGCAACCCTCCTCCTACTTCTCCTCCTTCTCCTCCTTCTCTTCATCATCGTCGTCGTCATCGTCGTCGTCGTCGTCGTAGCTCGAAAGTAACGTGTAGTATCTCTTTACCTTTCACTCCGCGAACAGTTGCGCAAGATTATTATCGATCGAACCTTGCCCCCTTCCCACCCTACCCTACCCTACCCTACCCTACCCTACTCTACCCTATACGACGCTCGAGCTAAATTCAGGAACAACTTGTCTTTTTTGTTTCAACCCCTATGTACCTATGTTTCTATGTACCCTTCTCGAGCAATCTCGAAATTCATACGCTTCAAATTTTCTGTGATATTCGTTCGTATTCGCTTTCGTTGAAATTTTCAAAAACTTTCGTTATTTCGACAAATGCGTCCATTTTATTTTGCCCTCTATAGAGAAGCAAATATATGTATGTAGATACATACATACATACATATATATACATATATATATATATATATATATATATATATATATATATATGTACGTATTAGTTTTGATTCGCACACTATTATATGAAATTTATAACATTATAAAATTTTCGTTTTCTCCGACTGAAGCCTTATTTCCTTCGCTTGAATATTCATACAAATATACGTCATAAATGTTGACTCCTGATGCACGATAAAATATTATATTTGATATTATGAACTCGATTATTTCAACGGATTTAATATCTACCCTTCATAGATTAAAAATCGTCCATCGTTTTTTTTTCCTCCGAAAACATTACAGTCATTCGTTATAAAATCCTATATTACGTTCTTTTTTCCCCCACCTTACAAAACGTAGATAAAACGGATAAAATATTACAAAAACATTTCTATAACTCTTTTTTCCTCTCTCTCTCTCTCTCTCTCTCTCTCTCTCTCTCTCTCTCTCACTCACTCTCACGCACGAACGGAGACATAGCATACTTATGATAAACGCGATTCTCGAAATATGCAGCTCCTGGCGTAGATCCAATCGTGCAACACGATTATTATTCCGTCCCTCGCTCGAATATCGAGCCGTGAGTTGTAACTCGTCCGTCGACGTCGCCGTGAACAAGCCTAGAAACATGGTTGGTGAGTGCGCGCACCCGCTCATTCGAGAAAGAGAGAGGGGGAGAGAGAGAGAGAGAGAGAGAGTAAGAGACCAACGTAGAGAGAAACACACTGTAAGATTTTTGCTTTGACAGTAGTGGGGTGGAGTTAAAAGAGGGATGAAGAGGGAGTGGAAAAAGGTACAAAAAATAGTGAGAAAAAAACGAAGGAAAGAAAGAAAGAGAGAGAAAGAGAAAAAAATAATAGAGATGGTGGACGGGAGGAAGGGTAGAAAGGCAACATGATGCTTTTCGAAAGGAAGGGAAGAACGAGTCAAGGGCCTTGGGAATTAAGAAGCTCGATATGCCTCAGCACGTAGGATAGAAAAAGACACAGAGAGCTTGTTTTCAAAAGGACACGTTCTAACATGTATGTGTGTGTGTGTATATATATATATATATATATATATATATGTATATATATATATATATATATATATATATATATATATATATATATATATATGACAGTATGCACAAGCACACGATACAC
>OU426998.1:8696121-8698621 GCA_911387935.1 Dolichovespula saxonica | reverse complement strand
TTTTTTCTTTATCATAGAAATTTTTTAAATACCCACCCAACAATTTCTGACGTTGGCATACGATATTAATCGCGATACGTTCGATGATAAAACAAACTCGGTTTAAATCAATATTTCATTAATATTTATCGAGTCCGAAGGCGGGGCCAACTGTTATTTCCCCCACCTGCTTTCTCATCATCAACATCAATACATTAAAGCCTACACAAGTCGGTGTATCGTACAACTTTGGTGTGTTTCGATAACATTTCAATTCGTTCGAAAAAGCTAACATAGAAATCATATCGTATCGATCCGTCTAGCTAGGGAAAAGAGAGACAGAAACAGAGAGAGAAAGAGGGGGGGGAGAGATAGAGAGATAGAGAGAGAAAAGGAGGGAAGGAAAGAGAAAGAGAGAGATAGAAAAAGAGAAAGAAGGAAAGATAGAGAGATAGAAATAGAGATAGAGATAGAATGAGGTAGAGAGAAAGAGATGGAGAGAGACGTTCCACATGAAGGAAGAAAACAAGCGATATAAGGGAAGAATGCACCATTGAAAACTCGTCGGATCACTCAACGAATCTCTCTAACCGTTTCCTCGATGTTCTTCAAGAAACAAACGAAAATTTTGAAATTTTTCTCCATTTAAATTTAATATTATTCGAATAAACCTCTCTCTATTAACTTCGAATTTAATTCTAAAATTTTCTGACTCCATCTCTCTCTCCACACACACACACACACACACACACACACGCGCGCGCGCGCGCGCACACACACACACACACACTTCTATCTATCTGTATTTATTTTTATCTCTTTCTTTCTAGCTTATAAATTAGTTAGATATTATATTCCTTACGCAAGACTTTTCGTATATAATATAATGTAATTTTATCCGCGTTTAATATTATTATATTACGAGCATTAGCAATATAAAATTAATCTTTATTTCTCTCTCTCTCTCTCTCTCTCTCTCTCTTTATCTGATTTCTTATTCACGTGATCGATGGAAAGATTATTATCGCCGTACTGTTCTTCTTATTTTGACGATCGACGAAACGACGAAGCACGTATTATTTTAATTTTTCTTGCTCTTTCTTTTACTCACGATATCATTACCCTCTTTTTTCTATAAGCTAACAATCTATATATGTATATGTATATGATATGTATATGTATATGATATGTATATATAATATATATATATATATATATATATATATATATATATATATATATATATATATATATATGATAAGTATATATTTATACACGTATTTCGATGTCACGCACAGAGCTTCCCCCCGGAGCGTGAACTGGTTTCGAACGAGTGCCATGCCTTTTACGTTTTCTGGTTTTTGTGCCTTCTCTCTCTCTCTCTCTCTCTCTCTCTCTCTCTTTCTCTCTTTCCCTATCTTTCTTTCTCTTTCTCGCGGAGGGAGACAAGGGCCGACGACTTTTAATGGACGACAGGGCGAGCCACATAGGCGTAAAACCGACGAATTTTAAAACGTATCTCTAATCTATTGCTCTCTAAATATTATTTTTTTTCTTCTCCCTCCCCCCAAATATCCCATACATCCTATCACACGATTATTCACTTATTTCCTAATCGGAACGATCATTGAACCGTTGAAAAACGCAAAAAGAAAAAATTAGAAAAAAAATCAAAAAAAGAAAGAAAAATGATAATAATAAACTGAAAAAAAGAAAACACAGAACGAAAAAGAAATAAAGAAGAAAATAAATAAATGAAATTAATACGGATTTTTATTTTTTGTTCGCTTGTTTCCTTTTTTTTTACTTATTCATTTATTTATTCAAAGTACGACAAAAATGAAAAATATTATTCTTTGATTAATTGACCATCAATACTTTCGAATCGACGTTACGCATTAACATTGGAAAAAAACTATTTCAATATGGTGATGGTAGCAGAATTCAAGGTGGGGTGGGAGGTGACGCGAGGAGGATTTCGTAAGGGTCGGGCGGGGATGTACCAGAGGACGACCTATCCTACCCTTTTCCAATCAATTCACCTTCATCCAGCTGTAATAATTGGTTTGAATATTGTAATATATCGATGTTAAAGCGTGTTGGTTATGCCTTTCATTAACAATGTACCGATTGTTCAATAAAACGAAGCGATGATGGTGTCTCGTACTGATATATCAATAATACTCTTTTCATTCGATGCCGGACGATTATCGAAAGAACGTTCGCTCTTGTTTGCAACGACCTATGAGGGGGTCAGGGGTGTCAGGGGTGGCACTGAATTGGAGTAGGGGAGTAAGGGGTGCGCTCGTTCGTGTATCGGGCAGGGAGGTGGAGGGGAGGGGACGGGTAAATTTCCAACGACGAAGGGGTATGAGACGGTGGTGAAACAGTCCGGCTGGTGTCCGGGCGGGTGCCTTTTCGCTCGGCGAATCCAAATGGTTCGATATGAAAATGGGGCCAAACCCCGGACGCTTGAACAAGGGTTATAAATTAATACGGATTCAATGGCTCCATTTTCTTC
>OU426998.1:8683621-8691121 GCA_911387935.1 Dolichovespula saxonica | reverse complement strand
GTTGTTTTCTTTTTTTCCCTTTAGTTTCATCGGACAAGTTCGTCAAGTACGATTTCAACGATATTCGCAAGGGAAAAAAACGAATGATTGAGAAAAATAAGAAGAAGAAGAAGAAGAAAGGAAGAAAGAAAAAGGAAAGAAAAGAAGTAAATAAATAATAATATTTCATCTTCGACTCCTTTGTCCTCGGGGTAGCCAATTAACAATCTTTTCATCTCCACCAAGGATACAATTTTTCATGGAACTACGAATAAAGTAGTTCGTTAATAATACTGAGGAGCTCCGACCTCCGACCAGTGATGATGACCTATTCTTGGACGGACACGTTGAACGAATTAAAAGTTTTTCGAACTATAAATATTTTCAATCTTTCGTACGAAGAAATTACGATTAAACTGAGTTACCGACGTACACGCGATATATATATATATATGTATATATACATACACACACACACATATTTCTACTATGTATAGTATGTATAGTATATATATATATATATATATATATATTTCTACGTAATAACGTAAATTAAGGAAAATATATATGTACATGCATATCTACGTAAAACGAAAATAAATATATTTTCAAACGAGTTTCGAGGAATATAAATTTAATCAAATTTTTATTACAAAATTTTTCCAGAGTTAAAAACAGAAGAAAAAGAAAGGAGAAAAAGACGAGAAAAGGAAAGAAGAAAAGAACAAAAAAGAAAATAGAAAAGAGAAAAACTAATACAAAAGAAAGAAAGTAAAATAGAAAAGAAGATGAAATATTTAAAATATCGTTCTCAATGCAACGTAAATAGAACGAACGAGGAGCTTGGTTATTAATTCTAATTACAGTAATTAATAGAATAAACAGAAAATGGTGGAAAATAATTATATGAAGATCTAAAACAAGTATGGCAACGTAATGAACCTTCTTGCACTATTTGCACGTGCACGTGCACGCGTGAATCAGGCCGTCAGCATATATTTCGCGTGTTAAGTAAACCGAGAACGAAAGTGTCGCCGCCACTGACCAACCCGCAAGAGTAACACTCACAAGTGCACACATATACACGCACACAACACAGAGAGAGAGAGAGAGAGAGAGAGAGAGAGAGAGAGAGAGAGAGAGAGAGAGAGAGAGAGAGAGAGAGAGAGAGAGAACACGACGCGACGACGACGACGACATTCACCCTGACAGTATGAGCAGGTAAACGCACGGGGAACGCGAATACACGTATAGTAGAATGTGAATGAAAGAGAGAGAGAGAGAGAGAGAGAGAGAGAGAGAGAGAGAGAGAGAGAGAGAGAGGGAGAGAGAAAAGAGAAAGAGAGAAAGAGAGAAAGAGAGAGAGAGAAAGAGAGAGAGAGAGATACATCTATAGACACGGATACATACATTCAAGCAAGCATCTGCCACAGGTACCCCTCACACACATACATATTTACGCGTTACTACTGATACACCTACGTACTCGCATTCGCTTCTTCGATTATACATGACTACCTGCAGAAATTCAAAGGTTAATGTCGTCCAAGGACCGAGTTTCTTTCTCTTCCCACTCTCTATCTATTTCTCATCATTATTCTCAACCTTGTCGATATTATCGTTGCTCGTTCCCTACGTTTCGAGAAACATTGTTCTCATATATAAATATATATATATATATATTTTTTTTTATTTATTTGATATATATATATTTTTTTTATTTATTTGATATATATATATATATATGTTATTTATTATACATTATATATATTTATATAATATAATTAATATAGTTATATCTTTTCCGCCTCTCAATAAATTTTCCAGTAAAAATAAAAACCCTTACAAACTTACCCACTAATGAAATAAAGCGTCTTTTGAAATGCTAACGAGATTTTTATTATACAAGAGTACTGTGGAACGACGATAATAATAGTAATGATAACAAAAAGAAGGAGGAAAAAGGAAAGAGAGAGAAAAAAAGAAAAAAGAAAGAAAGAAACAAAAAGAGGAAAAAAAGAAAGAAAGAAAAAAGAAAAGAAGTAAAAAACGGATAAACGGATGAGCGAGGTCAAACAGTGAATTAATAAAAGAATCGATATGACACGATTGCCAGGAAGAATGGGAGAAAAAAGGAGGGAAAGGGAGACAATATCGTCAAGTACTGTACGTGACTACGTTTCAAAGAAAGAGAAAGAAAGAGAAAGAGAGAGAGAGAGAGAGAGAGAGAGAGAGAGAGAGAGAGAGAGGGAAGCAGAGGAAGAGAGAAAAAGAGAGGAAAGTAGAGAAAAAAAGGAGGGGGAAGATGAAAAGGAGTGGCCGATCGTTAGAAACATACTCGCAGCTCCCAACTCGCTTTCAATTTCTCATCATTTTTCTATTATTCTATCCAACTCGAATAATGTAATATATACGCTAGAAATAAAAGAAAAAAATCAACGAAAATGAAATACGTGTATTATACGTATATATCAAGAGAGAGAGAGAGAGAGAGAGAGAGAGAGAGAGAGAGAGAGAGAGAGAGAGAGAGAGAGAAAATTAATGAAAATACAGAAAGAGAATAAAAATAAAATAAAAATAAAAATACAAATACAAATAAAAACAAAGCACAACGAAACAAAAAAAAAATAAAAATAAAAATAAATAGAAATAAAGAGAAATGACAGTATGGAGTAAGAGGTGGGTATTAGTAATAATAATAGTAGTAATAGTGGTGATGGTGGTGGTGGTAGTAGTAGTAATAGTAGTAGTAGGGTAGGTGGGTACGATAGTGGATGATTTTGGGGTGAGTAGGTGGGGTTGTTGGGTGGGAGTTATTAAATTGCCAGGCCCTGTCATAACCTATCTCACCTCTGGCCCGTTAAACTTGGCTAATAATTCGCCAGATTGGCGCAGCCAGTAGGCATGCGCAACAAAAACCAATAACACTGGCTCTCTAGAGTTACCCATACAGAGTGCTGTGTCTCTACCATCCCCTAGTCAACCCCTCTCTTCTTACCATTCGCAACCATCCACCCACCAATCTCCCTCCCTCTCTCTCCCTCTCTCTCTCTCTCTCTTTCTATTACTCTTCCTCTCTCTTTTACACACACCAGCCACAGCAGACGAACGCACACACACGCGCACGCGCACGGACGTAAGCAACACGCAGGTACGTATACATACATACATGCATGCATACGTACATACGTACGTACATACACACATACATACATAGATTGCTAGATAGATAGATAAATAGATACATACATACATACATATATAACCCATACATTTTGTGAAAGTATGCATAGATGTTTAATCCCCACTACTCACACAAATACTTAACCACCACGGACGACCCAGCCAAACATGCCAACCACGCTGGCTGGTACACCCGTCCTCTCTTCCCCTTCTGTTTCCGACTCACCCCACACCACGCCATACCACACCAGCTCCCCTCCCTCTTAGCCTTACCAGTACTACTATCCCTGCATCAAAAGAGAAATATATATATATATATATATATATATATATATATATATATATATATATATATATGGAGAGAAAATGAGAAAGAGAAAGAGAGAGAGAGAGAGAGAGAGAGAGAGAGAGAGAGAGGGAGGGAGAGACAGAGACAACGAACACTACAAGATCGGCTCGGTGTATCATGGCAGAGCGCGCACACTGAAACTGCGTTCGCATAAATCCACTCGAATACCTAATACCCGATAGATGCCGATGGGCTGGCTTGTTCTCTGGGAATGGAGAGTGAACGAATAAGAGATATAGAGGGAGATATAGATACATATATACATATACACAAATATATATACATATATATATATATATATATATATATATATATAAAGAGAGAGAGAGAGAGAGAGAGAGAGAGAGAGAGAGAGAAATAGATAGATAGATGGATAGAGTGAAATTCGTTTGGCACTTCGATAATCGTTCGACTGCCTTAACCATAAACGAATTCATTCCGCTTGTGTAATCGATTTATGGCTAATTATCGAGAAAGGAGTTATTGCTGATGATTGATCACGTTGATAATGGGTCTAAGAATCGACCAAGTCGATGGATCGAATGAAAAGAGATAGGGGTTGATAGAGAAAGATATACAGTGAGAGACAGACAGACAGAAAGACAAAGAAATAGAAAAACCGAGAAAGAGAAAGAGAGAGAGAGAGAGAGAGAGAGAGAGAGAGAGAGAAAGAGAGAGATGCATACAGAGAGACAGACAGACAAAGAGAAAGAGAGATAGATAGATGAAGAGAGAGAAAGAGAGAGAGAGAGAGAGAGAGAGAGAGAGAGAGAATATAGTGAAATTCGCTTTGATTTTAAGAGGGCCATTCGCACGATACGAGACTCTCGTAAACAGATCAATCTACGGAGCTACCTCCTTCGAGAGTTTTATTACTAGACTCTCGACGCGGCCGTTGCCAACATTATGTAAGTCGAGTTTCTGAATAGAGGCGCCCACGCGAAATAGGAATAGGAGGGTGATGGTAGGGGTGGTAGTGGGTATGAGTGAGGCAAGGATCTCTGTGAGAGAGAAAAGGGGAGGAGAGGGGGGGGAGATAAAGATGGAAGACCGTATCGATTTTTAAAGGCGAATAAATACACACGATGGTCTATGCGAACTGACTATGAAGTTAAATTAGGGAGATGGATTTCAATGATTACGTCAATCATTTGTCGATCCACCTCCCTCTTCCTACTCATCTCTTCCTCCCTTCCTCTTCCCTCACACTCCTCTCTATCTATCTATCTCCCAACCTCCCCCTTAATCCTCCGCCTTTACCACCACTACCACCAGCTCTCATCATCCTCTTTCGAATTTCATCCTTTTCATTTCTCGTAAATGCCAAAAGTATAGTCAGAATGATTTTTTGGGTTGTCAGATGACCTAAAAAAATACAGAAAAAATGGAAAGAAAGAAAAAAAATGATGCTTGATATCTCGACGACGTAATGTTATATAAGTTATGTCTACGTGTATTAGTTTCGAAATATAAAAATTTTCTTAATGATTTTTTTCTATTTCTTTTTTCTCTTTTTCTTCTTTTCTTTCTTTTTTATTTATTTTTTTATTTATTTACTTCATCTCTTATTACCATCGTCACCTTCGATCGATTCGTTTCAAATATTGACGTAACGTGTGTGCGGTTTATTGTAGTTCTTTTTTCCACTCCTCCTCATCCTCCTTCCCCCCAAAAAAAAGAAAGAACAAAAAATTAAAAGGAAAAAGTTTTTTTTACCAATCCGTTCAGCGAATATGTTCCATCGATAGTTGAAGAGTTATAGCGAGTCAAAGTGATATTTTAGATACCTTTTGGCCTTTTCAAATAAAATAAATTCTTTTTTATATCGAATAAAGAGAATTCTGACATTTTAAACAGATATTCATTAATTGATCTGTTATATGAAGGGCGAAGAATTAATTAATAATTAAAAAAAAGATGGAAAAAATGAAGTTTCTTTGCTACATTTTGTAATAAAAAAAAAAAAAAAAAAAAATACAAAAGTAATTTCTTTTTTTTTAGTTTTTCGAAGAAATGCTTTTTATCGCTTAACGCTTTTTTATATAAAATACGTACACTTGCAATTTGCAAAATTTACTTGTCTTATATTTGTATTCTAATGTAATTAACATTATTATCATCATTATGAAAATCAATCGATTTTAATAAGAATTACGATAATCCCAAGACATTAACCAAATATACAAAAAATCCCAATAAAAATAAGTCACTATATATAATAGTGATATAATAGCTATTTTATATCTCTCAAAAAAAGCGTTATTTGCATTATGATTGATAAATATTCATAATATTTACGGGAATTCATATATAATCAAATTATTATGAAATCATTTATTATAATAAATAGTAATTATTATTTTTATTATTATTATGAAAGCGTTTATTAAAAAATGTTCGAAATAATCATTTAATATCATATCGTATCGTATAGTTAAAATTACGATTTTAAAATTATTCATTTTTTCTTCCGTTTTTTTTAATTATTCATATACCTCATATTGCACAGTAATTTCCTTATCATTCGTTCAAATAATTCAGATCGCTTTATATCATATATAAAAAAAAATTTATCAATTCCAAAACAGATCCGAATATTTTTTGTCTACACTTTACGTCACTCTCGTGATTGTTGTCTATCCTCGTCTGAACGATACGTGGGAATGCTCGCATTCTGGTCTCGAACGATGACAATAATAACAACTATGGTAACGTCGATAACAATGGCGTCGTTACGTCGCCGTTCGAGGGGAGGAAAAATGCTTTGGAGGGTTCTACTAGCGGATGAAATTTGATATATATTCTATATACATACATATATATACATACATACACACATATATGTACATACATATATATTCATTCAATTACTTCCTATTAAAAATGGAAGTATCGACATTTAAAACCAAACGAAACAAAAGAGAGAGAGAGAGAGAGAGAGAGAGAGAGAGAGAGAGAGAGAGAGAGCGAAAGAAAGAGAAGAAAAAAAGATTGAATTGATTTTCAAAAATCATTTCAAATAACGCAGACCAACGATTTGAAAGAGAAATCAAAAACGAATTACAACTATTAAACTAGAATGCGAGTATTGAAGGGGAAAAAACGATTTAAAAAAATGAATAAATAAATAAATAAATAAAAGAAATAAAAAACAGAAGTAGAAATAAATAAATAAACAAATAACCAAAAATATATATAAATAAAAAGAGGATCGAAAAGTAAGATCTGGAAATAAAATAAATGAATAAATATCCAAGCTTGTTCATTTTTCTATTTATTTTGTGCTTTTCTCTCTTTCTCCCTTCCTTTCTCACTCACTCTCTCTCTCTCTCTTTTTCTTTCTCTTTCCCTCCCTTCCTCTCTCACTCTCTCTCTCTCTTTTTCTTTCTCTTTCCCTCCCTTCCTCTCTCACTCTCTTTCACTCTCTTTCTCTCTCTCTCTCTCTCTCTCTCTCTTTCTCTCTCTCACACACGCTCTCTCTCTCTTTCTCTCGTAAGCATAATAGGAGGAGGATATCGTGGCGAGTGAATTATTTAAAAAGGAAGGATATTAGATGTCAAAGAAGGGTCGACGTGGAAGAAGCCGTAAAGTATCCGCACATATCAGTAATTGGCTAGGTAAAACTACCCACCGAACATCGATCTCTCTCCACCGAGACACAATCGGCTTTCCCCCTTCGTCGTTGTGCCGAGAGGAGACACTATATTCGATTTCACGAGCTTGCCTCCTCCCTTCTCCCACCCTCTCGTCCCTACTACCCACCTACTCTTCCCTTCTCTTCCCTTCCCTTCTCTTCACTTCTCTTCTCTTCTCTTCTCTTCTCTTCTCTTCTCTTCTCATCACTTCTCTTTCCTCTCGTCGTTCATCCTACTCCCTCCCTCCCTCCCTCCCTCCCTCCCTTTCACTCTATCTTTCTCTTTCTCATTCTCTTCTTCTACAGTTCCTCCTCTTAACTTCCCCTCTCCACTCCGCCTCACCCTCCTTTTCCA
>OU426998.1:8663621-8681121 GCA_911387935.1 Dolichovespula saxonica | reverse complement strand
TAAAAAAGAAAAAAAAAGACAGGAAAATGACGATCAAGTTATACCGATTAATTTTCAATTAATAAGACGACAAGTTATTTATTATATTATAAGATTATGTACGGGTTCTGTATATGTTTATCATTAGTTTATTAATTCTCTCTCTCTCTCTCTCTCTCTCTCTCTCTCTCTCTCTGTCTTGTTCATCAAATTCTATCGATCTCGTCGACGACTTCCTTCCGAGATCGTTCTCGGCGATCGTATAACGATTTCTCGTACCACAACGTACTTAAGGAGGACATTCAACTCATCCTCCTCCTCCTTTTCTTCTTCTTCTTCTTCTTCTCTATCTTCTCCTTCTTCTCCTTTTTCTTCTTCTTCTCTATCTTCTCCTTCTTCTTCTTTATCTTCTCCTCCTCCTTCTTCTTCTTTCTCATTCGTAGTCTTTCTCAGTCAGAAAGACGACAACGACAACAACAACGGCACGGGCCATTCGAACGACGAAGCGAATTCCATCGAATTTTACTTAGAACTTTGAATTATATCGGGCCCCTCGTTAAAACTCCTCCTTATGATACTAGTCACGATGGAATTTTTAGTAACTCGCGAATCTATTCCACTCCAACGCACTGATTTACTTGTTAAACCATAATTGAATTATTTTTACGTTTTGAAGTTAAAAAATATTTTTTTTTATGTAAAATTTCAAAACATTATGTTTCTTACTAACTCATGGACATTGTATTATTAGCGATATACAATGTATATACATATTATTAATTAATTGATATTTTTTATTTAACTAAATGATTATTGAAGTATATTTTAATTAATTAAATGATCATTGAAACGATAATTTTTAATTAGTTAAATGATTACTGAAATGATATTTATTAATCAATTAAATGAATACTGAAATGATCGTCGATGAATGAAAATGTAATTATGATGAAATTTTGGGAAACGTTAATTTACGATATAATTCAAAAAATAATTATCGTTGGATAATGTAATTTGAATATTTTAAAACAACAACGTACGATGAAATTTTGTCGACATTTCTTTTCTTTTCTTTTTTATTTTTTCTCTTTTATTTATTTATTTTTTTATGGTACAATGAACAGCGTAATTATTGTTGAATAACAAAATTTAATTGCAAACAATAATGTACCAAGGAATTTCGTAAACATTTTTTTTTTATGATATAATTAACGACGTAATTATCGTTGAGTAATGAAATTTATATTATACCACAAACAACAATAACGCACGATGAAATTTCGTAAACATTGTTTTATGGGATAATTAATAACGTAATTACCGTCGTATAATGAAATTTAATTATGCCCCAAACAATAAAGTGCGATGAAATTTAATAAACAATTTCTTTATTTTATTTTTTTTTTAACATGACATAATTAACACAGCTTAATTATTATAAAACAATGAAATTTTGATTGATCTGAAAATAGAGTACGATGAAATTTTGTGAACATTGGTTTTTTCTTTTTTTTTTATAACGTAATCCAACAATGGCGTAATTGAATAATGAAACTTCATTATTTTACGAAGGATATATCAAATTTGGACAAATCAATATTTTTTTTAATGTTAACTTACGGAATTTAAAAAAAAAATGAAGGAAAAAGAAGAAGAAAAATATTTTCTTGAGAAAAAACGTTTTTCGCATTATTTTTTCACATGAGATATGTAGAATGATTGAAATCGTGCATGTAAAAGCGAGCCAAAGCGTCGATCGATTGCGATAAACGTTATATGCTGCGTTTCTAAAAATGAAAGCGAAACTACGAAAGTCTTTGTTTGTGTCTATATATATATATATATATATATATATATATATATATATATATATATATATATATATACATATGTATACATTTATCATACACATATATATACACATATATACATATATATATATATATATACATATGTATACATTTATCATGCACATATATATACACATATATACATATATATATATATATATACATATGTATACATTTATCATGCACATATATATACACATATATACATATATATATATATATATATATACATGCACACATATATATATGCAGTGTATAGAAGTATAATCGATGCTTAGGAAACATCGTGATCTCTAATTATGTGGTTGGAAATTAAAACCAACGAGCCTTTTATCCGATAGCTTTAATTAAAATTTTCGCATTGAACGAAAGTACTCTGTCGATTCTCTTATCACTTTTTTTTCTTTCTTTTCTTTTCGTTCCATCTTTTTCTTCTTTTCTTTTCTCTTATTTTTTTTATATTTCTTTATTTAATTATCATTATTAAGAGGGAAGTAGATTTTTAGGTAACATTTATATGCAATTATTTTCTAATTGTTTATTGCAATTATTATTTCTTTCTTCTCCTTCTTTTCCTATTTCTCATTCTCCTCCTCTTCCTCTCCTCTTCGTTGTTCTTACTAGCGAAAATATTTTACTTTAATAACAATACAAATATTTCTTTTATTCTTAAGGCGAGAGAGGGAGAGAGAGAGAGAGAGAGAGAGAGAGAGAGAGAGAGAGAGTAAATTAAAATTATCCATTCAAGAATTAATTAAAATTTTATGTCAAACACGCTTGTGGGCTTGCAAAATTACAACAACCTATTTAATATTTAATACGATTTAATGCACAACGGAACGTATGTATGTAACCACAAGTTTTTAAGTATTCTTTTTTTTATCTCTTTCCCTTCCCCTGCACAGATGAAATTTCGTTAATAAACAATTAACGACGATATATAATATTCCATGTTTAATATTTATTTATAAACGTTAATTGGATTTAATATTTAGTTTACTTACAAAATTCATAAAAGACAAAAAAAGAAAAATAAAAACAAATCATCCATTAACGAGTTAAAAATTCGTTCCCATCGATTTGACTATGTGATAATATATAAATGATCGTAAAACGATGTACGCGTTTTTCTTCCTTCTACACGCAGATCATACAACGTGCTCTTTTAAAATTCAAAGTGTGACGCAGGTATTTCGTAAAAAGGCATTAGTCACGATCGTCCTTTGAAATAATTTACAATGACAACTATCATGAGATAGCTTTGAATTCGAATCAACTTTTACGACGATTTGTTCATCGTGGAAATGAAAATGAAAAAAAGAAATGAAAACCGAAATACTATACAATTCTCATTACCATTAATAATAATAATAATAATAATAATAATAATAATAATAATAATAATAATAATAATAATAATAATAATAACAATATATCGATTCATGGATTGTTATTGTTATTATTATTATTATTATTATTAATATTATTATTATTATTATTATTATTATAATTATGATTATTATTATTACTATTATTATCGTTAGAAAATCGAAGGATCGGAGGCTTATTAATCGAATGAGGCCAAAAAAATTGTAGCTTTTTTAATTATTCGAGAAAATCGTAGAGAGATTCGTTAAAGTCCGCATGGTAAATCAATTTAACGCCACTTAACGAGCCGTTTTAATTACATCACGTCGTACATGAACGATAATATTGGTCGAAGTCTGAAAAATTTCTCTCTCTCTTTCTCTTTCACTTTTTTCTCTCTGTCTATCTGTCTCTTTCTCTCTCTCTCTCTCTCTCTCTCTCTCTCTTTATCTCTCTCTTCTCTCTCATAAAAGCTACGATAGAGAAGCTCACCTATGAGATCGGATAAAAATCAATTATGACTCTGCTTCTAAAAATAATAATATCGCACCTCCGACACGGCATACAACGTTGGCTACCTCGTCTCTCCGTGTTTATTAAACTTCGAGAGATACGTTAAAGTGCATCGTGAAAGTTTCGCGATCGCCTACTTCGTTGCTTCGCCGTTATCGTGTACGAGAAAATTAATTAGAGAGAGAGAAAGAGCGAAAACGAGAACAGGAGTGAGATAGAAACACGGAGAGAGAGAGAGAGAGAGGGGGGGAGAGAGAGAGAGTAGGAGAGAGACGGAGAGAGATAAAGATAAAAAAAATATAAGAAAAATAAAAAGAAAAAGAACAGGAACAAGAACGAGAACGAGAATAAGAAAAAGTATGAGCACAAGTAAGTTGGAAAAAACAATTTCTAGTTTTTCCCCTTTCTCTTCTTCCTCTTCTTCTCTCCTCTTCCCCTTACCCACCCTTCCCCTAACCCACCCCTCTTCATCTCTTCCTTTTAAAACGAAGAGAATAAATTCAAACGCCGTTTTAAAGCCAGCAATCCGAATAAAGCATTCTCTCGCCCAGCAGAAACCCCATTCCTCTCTCCCCTTACCGCTGCCATCGTCATCACCCCCACCCACGTCCCAGCACCTCCCATCCTCCCTCTCTACATCCCCTCCTCCTCGATAGTCCGCGAAGAGATGTGAATCGAACTTTCCATTCAGTCGGGTTCATCAATCACGTCAATTACACGCGACGCACTGTCGATTCGCGATAACCAACATTGCCGTCGCCGTCGTCGTCGTCATCGTCGTCGTCGTCGTTGTCGTCGTTGTCGTCGTCGTCGTCGTCGTCGTCGTCGTCGTCGTCGTCGTCGTCGTCGTCGTCGTCGTCGTCGTCGTCGTCGTCGTCGTCGTCGTCGTCGTCGTCGTCGTCGTCGTCGTCGTCGTCGTCGTCGTCGTCGTCGTCGTCGTCGTCGTCGTCGTCGTCGTCGTCGTCGTCGTCGTCGTCATCGTCGTCGTAGTTGTTGTCCGTTGTCGTCATCATGTATAAGAACCGGACAAAAATATTATAACAAAGAGTATCGCGCAACGAATGCCTACGAGACCAAATTCAAGACGAATTAATATATATTGTACATTTTGATTTATTTCGACGATCAATTGAAGCGAAGATAGATAATAGATAATTTCTACGTATATCGTACAATATTATTATTATTATTATTTTTATCATTATCATCATCAATCTTCATCATTATCATTATTAATATTAATATTATTATTAATATTATTATTAATTGTATTATTATTATAATTATTAATCGTATTTTTTTCAGACGCGTATAATTAGGAATAGGAAAATACGCGGACCGTATTTTTTTTATGCGTGCTTAACCTATGGCCGTTTGTTTATCGAGTATTTAGGAATTTCCTTCGCTTGCGCATTGCGCATGTATCGAGGGTTACTTTGATTTTCGTAGACGTATGTATGTGTTGGGTGTAATAGTAAATGTGTGGCTATATTGACGAATTTTATGCAATATGACTCCTGTGATTGATAATACGATCGGAATTGTTTCAATTTCATTGTTATTAGTATTTATTGTTATCATTATTATTAGTAGTAGTAGCAAAATTATTATTGTTAAAATAAATGGATCTAGAACATTTTCCAAACGAACAAATTTGTAAATAATTCTACTCAAAGGATATTGTATCCTTCATGTAGATGAGAAGGATATAGTTATTCTCCTTTCTCTTTTTTCTCTCTCGATATATGTATGTAATTACGTGGCAAACGGTCTAATGAAATCGTATACAGAGTGATCTTAATTGATGATATTTTTTCGACGATACGTAGGCAACCCTAACATTTCAGACAGAAACATACGGCCGATCCAAAGGGGTTGATCTGTAATATCCTTTTCGATCCCTCATTCTTCAAGAGTAGGGTTTTTGTTCTCACGCATCGTATTAAATTTTCCCCTAACTATTCTCTCTCTCTCTCTCTCTCTCTCTCTCTCTCTTTCTCTCTCTCTCTCTCTCTTTCTTATTCTATCTTTCTCTTTCTGCATATATGTATGTGTGATTGTGTCTGTGTTAGATATTAATTAATCACTTTGATTCACGATACAACCGACGCTGATAGAGTCTTATTTTTTTTTTTTTTTTCTGTTTCTTCTTCTATTTCTTTATTTCTCTTTCTCTTATTCTTCTTCCTCCTCCCTTCTTTTAATAATACAATTTAATTAAACGTTTACGATAAATCACGAGACGAATGTTGTCCGATAATCCAGACGTTAATGATATTAAAAGGAAAAGAAAAATTCGATTATTCTAGGTTAGTTCTTTTTTTTATCTGTTTTTTTTTTCACACTAAGTTATAAAGATAATATCGGGCCTGGGTAACCCGAGAAAGTGAGTAGTCGTATATGTGTGTGCTACGTTACAGTTTTACGAGTCTTTCATAGAGACTAAGGAAAGATCGAAATGGAAAGAAAGTAGAACACGACGTTGAGCCAGTGTTGATAGCGGCGTTCCGACGCCAATAGTGCTGGTAATGGCAAGAAGAAGATAAGGGGGTGGGGGTTGGAGAGGGTGGGAGGCTGTTCGGATGCATCGAAGTATAAAATAGACTGTGTCTCGTAAAAAGAAAAAAAGAAACGAAAAAAGCTCACAGGTATAAAACTTCAAAAGATTAGGATCAAGTATTCTTTTCATTTGAATATAATAGAAAAAAAATTTTTTTTTTTTCTTTCAATTTATTTATACTGTATTCTTAAGGTTACATATACATACGTACGTACTTAAGTGGAGTATGTATCTATTTACGTACGTATATAAATATGTATGTATATACGTATGTATGTATATTGATGAAAGCAAAGAAAGACAATGACATTTTATAATATTTTCTTATTTTTCTATTGTAATAATAAATTTTAACGAATCAAAAAAAATGAAAAAAAAGAAACAAGAAAAAGCAATCCATAATAGATTTATACCAATGATAGGAGCGATAAGAAGACCGAGTCAGAATTAACGAACCATTTGTTTACCGGCGGAGATCGATATGGTAGAAAGCCTCTTTTATCCGTCGAGTTTGCGCGTCCTTACAATGGAAACAGAGAAGGGGAGAAGAACACGCGCAGGAGAGTCCCTTTCCAGCATATAATTCGACAAAAGAAGCGGGAATAAAGTAAGTTAAGGGTCACCTCGACAAATTAGAACCGACGTACATATTCTCTCTCTCTCTCTCTCTCTCTCTCTCTCTCTCTCTCTCTCTCTCTCACTCTCTCTCTCTCTTTCTCTCTCACTCTCTCTCTCTCTCTCACTCTCTCTCTCTCTCTCTCTCTCTCTCTCTCTGTGTGTGTGTGTGTGTTTCTCTCTTTTTCTCTCGATTCATGCGCGAGATTGCCTTTTAATAACAACCCCCACACCAGTCTCTTACGCCTCGAATATCCAAGGTAAACCCCCACTGCGTTATATAAAAGAGAGAAAGAGAGAAAAAGAGAGAAATAAAGAGAACCGAATATATATAGGGTGAAGTATCTAATTTGATCACATTTATTTTTCTTTCTTTCTTCTTTTGAAAATACGTATTTTATAAACTTCCAATTAAAATAAGAATTTTACAAAACGTGTATATATATAAATGTATGTATGTGTGTTTGTATGTATATTCGATTCGTACTATTCGCTAATAAATTATGCGTGACAGAAAGTTATATGAATTTCTTGCCACCCATTTTGTAAAACCATGCTGTATATATATATATATATATATATATATATATATATATATGTACGTATGTATGTATGTATGTATGTATGTATGTATGTATGTATGTATGTATGTATGTATGTATGTATGTGTATATAGAACGTGAATCTTGATATCTCGAGCGAGAGGAATTTTATTAATGTTCTATATATAGTTATATTAAAATCGATTATACGACGAAGCGCACTGTGTTATATTAGCTCTCCTCTAATAATAAAGTAAAGGTAAAATGAAAAATGAATAATGATTTTAATTGACGATGATAAGTTTGAATAAAACGAGTTTGAAAACGTGAAATAAAGATTAATAATAATAGTAATAATAATAATAATAATAACAACAACAACACCAACAACAAAATGATAACAAGAATAATACGAAAAAAGCACCCCTCCATCGATTATATATAGAAAGGATTTAAAACGTTGAAAACGTAAAACAAATATTGATAATAATAATAATAACAATAATAACAATAATATGAAAAAATAGCCCCTTTGTCGATTAAATACATAAACGATTTCAAACATTGTAAAAAGGCCGAATGAATATTAATAATAATATTAATAATAATAATACGGAAGGGAAAATAATAGAAATTAACGTCCCACCGTCGATTATATCGAGAAACGATTTCAAACGTTAAAAATATAAAATAAGCCGATAATAATAATAGTAATAATAATTCGAAAAGGAAGAAAAAAAACGAAAAAAAAATATCGATAACACGTTTCTATCGATTATATCCGGAAACGATTTGAAACATTATTTGCGCTAGGTTCAATAGAAAAAAGAGATAAAATCGATGATCGTAATAAGATCGATATATCGATAAAGGATTCTATTTTGCTCACCTCTCCGTGGGTATCCCTACGACCGTCCGGGGTGTTCTCCGGAAGGAAATAGAGCCGTAACGATGCCAACGGTTGATTCGGTCCACGGCTGTCCATCCAAAGTAACTGAAGCTCACCGATACTTACGAGATCGGCGTCGCTCCAAAGTTTCGTCAGGAAGAAATTGCCGAGTCGAAGGACACGTCCATTTCCTATCCTAACGGCTTTGTAGAACGTATAAGGGCCATGGCTGAAGCAAGCACCGCCCAACAACTGAAAATACAGATCGAGGTTCTTTACTTAATGCTCATTACTACCAATATTATCACCAATCACCACCACCACCACCACCATCACCATCATCGTAATGATTTACGATCATGTTAAATATTTTGTACTATATTATTTTATATAATTTTGTATTTTCTATTTTATTATTTTATATAATTTTGTATTTTATATCTTAAATTTTATATAATTTTGCATTGTATATTTTATATTTTGCATTTAATATCTTAGGAGTATTTTAACTTTTATATATTTAACGACCGACGACGACGTGTTAAAGTTCTGTCATGTACGAGATCATAAAAAAATTCCCTTCACAATCCACTCCCGCCTCCGAACTTCCTTTCATAAAGTTTTATTAATTACAATTGCTTTTATTCGTTCCTTCGTTCATTTTCTTTTTAACACTGCCAATCCATATTAAACTATCTTATTTTTTTCAACGTTAATTACAACGTTTCGTTATCAAAATGTTAATGTTTCTGATTGTATGTTAAATAAATTTGTACGTTAAATATATTTAAAAAATATACTTATTATCATACGATTTGATTACGATCGAAAAGTAATTTTCTCGTGTACCATAGTATGTATATAATTTTGTAATATCGAATTCGTATATTTATTTTTAGATAAATCATACGAAATAATACCTTATCATTGTCATTTTCATATTGGGGAAATTATTTATTATCAATTAGAGAAATCAGAAGTATAATTTTGATACTTTAAATTTGACAAAAAAAAAGAAAATAAAGAAAAAAATAAAAAATGGAATTTTGAAATCGTTTTAAGACGTGTTTCCTTTTTTTGGTTAAGATCAAGTGTCAGTCATCAGGATGAGATTATCGTAAAAGTATTAATTATTTATTTTCTTTCAAATTAAAATTTTATAAATTCATCTATTTCTAACACTCTCGAATAAATAAAATCTTTTTCGTGTCGTTAAATTATTTTACACTTTTCTCGTGTTTTTCGCCATTTCGCAAGCTCGAGCGCATTACACACACATACACATAGAGTACCGTTATTCTTAAAGGATATTAATCGCATTTTCTTCGAAATCGATAGAATATTTTCCAAGTGTTTTAACGATGGCTCCTAAGTAAAGGTTATCCTTTAACTACCCTCACTCCCGCACACTCTCTCCCCATTCTTTCATTTTCTCTCTCTCTCTCTCCCTTTCTCTCTCTTTCTATCTCAACTTCCGCGCACAGGATAAATTTTGTCGTAGCACAGCAAGGAACGCGGCGGATACCCTCGACAAAACTGTACCGTCGGTTCAAGATAAAAAGAAAGTAGAGAAAAAGGAGGAAGAAGCTAAAAAAAGAAAATAGTAAAAGAAAAAAGGTAAGAAAGAGAGGGAGATGGAGATAGAGAGAGAGAGAGAGAGAGAGAGAGAGAGAGAGAGAGAAAAGAAAAACGATTTTCGTGGAAACTCCTCTCTTTCCCTCCTTTTATTTCCAGCCCTCACTCGATTTTCTCGCGACAATATTTTTTCGTATTACGGATATTAGAGAAAAAGAGAGAAAAGGAAGACAAGGAGAGAGAGAAAAAGAGAGAGAGTTCGAATGGCAAGTTATTTCTGTCGATCCGATAACTCGCATCGTATGCACGTACTATGAAAGACTTTCTTCTCCCTCTTTTCTCTCTTTCTCTCTCTCTCTCTCTCTCTCTCTCTCTCTCTTTCTCTTTCCCTTTATTTCTCTCTCGATCTTTATAAAGCCGAGCGTATAAGAGAGATATCGATGAGTACATTATATAAAGTGATACCAAGAATATTTGTATATACGTTATCGATTACTTTCAAGATAGAGAGGGCATCTTCTCACACGAGAAAAGAAATAAATATTTATAAGGGAGCTCTCTCTTACTGAATAGTTCTATCGTACGTATGTATGTACATACCTATCTACGTATTTTTGTCTAAAAAGAAAGAAAGAAAGTAAGAAAGAGAGGAAGGAAAATAAAATAAAATAAAATAAGATAAAATAAAATAAGATAAAATGAAATAGAATAAAATAAGATAAAATGAGGGGGCTGGTGATGGTGGTAGCGAGGAAAACAAAAAAGAAGAAAAGAAAGAAAAAGAAAACGGATAAAAAGTGCAAGAATATATATATATATATATATATATATAGAGAGAGAGAGAGAGAGAGAGAGAGAGAGAAAGGGTATCCACCCTTTAACATCTCTTTCTTTATTTTTCTTTTCCTGTTTCTTTTTAAAGAAATCATTTCTCGCACAGCACACGTCTGCGAGTGAGAAAACGAGGGTCTGCGACTTGAAGCCGCAGAAATCCAAGGGTGGTTCCCTGGAGGATATTTGCAGGATAACAGACGAAGAGAAGGAGAAAGAGAGAGGGAAAATGAAAGAGATAGAGAAAGTAAAAAAAAGAAAGAGAGAGAAAGATACAGAGAGAAAGAAAGAGAGAGAGAAAGAGAGATAGATAGAAAGAGAGAGAGAGAGAGAGAGAGAGGGAGAGAATAAAAGAGAGACACAGATAGGTAGATAGATAGGGGAGAGAGAGAGAGAGAGATGCAACGCCCAAGTGAATCCAGTGCGGACAGCGAAACACAAGAAAAGAGACGAGGTGGTGCTGTACTAACTCATGTACACACACACACACACACACACACACACACACACACACACACACACACACACACACACACATCTATATCTATGCATACACAGAGAGACGTATACACCTCACCCATAATATATCTATATCGGCAAAAAAGCCGATGGTGTTTGTTTAGCTCTCACTTTGGTTAGTGTGCGTGCATGCATACACCACACATATACACATGTACGCGCGCGCGCGCTCGTGTGTGTATGCATACGCACACGCACGGCCTTGCTTCCGATTCGATTGGATGCACCGGTAAACAAGAAAAGGAAAGGAGAAGAAGAAGAAGACAACGATACGAAGGGTAAGAAGAGATCTGCCGAATGTGAGGAAAGAAGAACGACGATCATTGGAATGTGTTTCTCGTTAAAAATTACAATAGAACTACGATAAACTCTCGGAGAATTTCATTTATTTTAATTAATCCTTTTGTCTATTTTATCTAAAATATTCAAATTAATCTATAGTATATTATTTATTTGTGGGATTCAAATTAAAAGAAACAAAACAAAAAGAACAAAAAAAGAAAAAATAAATATATAAATAAGACAAATAAAAGAATCATAACAATAATAAAAAAATAAGTAACAAAAACAAAATAAAATAAAATGAGATAAACTAAATGATATCGAAATCAATTAAATATATGCTACGGTTGATAATAATTCGTATGATAGTTATAATGAAATTCGTTCAACTCAATTAAAATGGGACACACCGTACACGTACCATCGAGATTATTACTATTTCCCATATATCTATTATAGACAATGACGACGATCGATGCGTAACGAGTTATTATTGCACACGAACTATGTATCTATGCATCTATGTATCTGTCTATCTAACTATCTATCTACTTATCTATCTACTTATCTATCTATGTATGTATGTATGTATGTACGTAGATACGACATTAACCTCACAGTCGATGTCGTCTTCGTTCTGCAATTCGATCATCTATTCGCACGCTTGAAAATAATAGAATTACGAGGGCTCGAGTCGATCGACCGTGGGAGAATCGTTCTTAAATATCAAATCCAACGTTACGAGATGAGGACATCGACTCCGGAGAAATGTTGTCGCTTTTGCCGAGGGACCGATCATCGCGAATAATTTCTCGAACGATTACATTCCGTATTTGTCGTGAGAAAAGGGACTGATAATAATAATGCAAAAATAAAAATAAAAATAAAAATAATTAAAAGGACAAATGACGATTAAAAATAAAGAAACGAAAAGAAACAGATTAAAAGAAAAGGAAAAAAAAGAGAAAATAGAAACGAAATATAAAAGGAGAAAGAGAGACAGCACGAATTCGTTGAGGAGGATTAAAAAAGCGTTGTTTATTATTTTTATAAAAACGTTACGTACGATAGTATAGGACAGAAAGAGAGAGAGAGAAAGAGAGAGAGAGAGAGAGAGAGAGAGAGAGAAACACAGAGTGAGTTTCTTTGCCGTTGAAAATAATTCGTGATTCGATAATACAAATGTTTATTACCCACGCGATAAAAAGTTCCACAAACGAAAGGCCAAACGAACCGTGCACAAGAGCGAGGTACAGTCAGCCTCACAATTTTCTCCTAACTCGTAAGATATTTGCTAGCGAAAGCCTTCCTAATAATCCATCCCTACCTCTTACTTTTTACCCGTTCCTCCCCACCATCATCATCATCATCATCATTATCATCATAACCGCAATCATACATTTCTTTCTTTTCCTTTTTTTCTTTCTTTATATATATATATATTATTTTTATATATTTATCTAATAATAATAATAATAATAATAATAATAATAATAATAATAATAATAATAATAATAATAACAATAATAATAATAATGATGATGATGATGATGACGATGATTATAATATATATATATATATATATATATATATATATATATATATATATATATTATTATATACATATATTATATACATATATTAATTATATATATATATATATATATATATATATATATATATTATAATTTTATATATAATACATATTTTATAAATCAATTACGCACATATATCATTTTTTATAATTTTTTATTTATATGATTGTTTTCCTTCTATCTCTTTTTTTCTATTTCTCACACACACACGCGCGCGCACACACATGTATGAATATATGTATGTTTTTCTTCATAATTTTTTTTCCTTTTTCTACTCAAGATTCAACCGTCAACATGCGTGATTAACGAAGCGCGCGAGAGCTTCGTAATGCAATTCTGAATAGTTTTCCACGTACACGCGCTAACTTCGAGAGAAGAATTATTGTACGTGAGCGGCCAATTACATGAACGTGTACGCTCGGAATAAACACCCGTCGACTTTTTATATATATATATATATATATATATATATATATATATATATATATATATATATATATACGCACATGTCGCAATAATACGTATGCACGATAATACACAACATATTAACGATTCATCGACTAATACGAATGCGTTTTTAGTTAGTTCATTAAGAAATATGTCGATAAAAAAGTGATCTCAGTTGTTTCATTATACTCTCTGATATCCAATTGTTTTAATAAATTTTATTTCTCTTTTTCTTTCTTTTTCCCCTTCCATTTCTTTTTTCTTTTCTTTTTCATACAATTATTGGATTATGAACTGATCGAAATTTACTTTTCAATAAATCATTCGACGTATCGGAAAAATATATAATTACGCGTAATTAATAATCATAATTAAATCGTATTAATCGTTTGAAGATCCGATGTAGAAGAATTACTGATAAAAATCTTTGATACGTTCTTCTCTTTTTGGAAAAAATAAAAATCTAAATTTATTCAAATTGTGTGAATAAATGATTTCATATTAATCTCCGATTTTAATACAATCAGTGGTAAAAGTGGATTTCAAATTCATATGTCGAGTCGGACGATTTAAAAATTTTAATATAAACGATAAATGTGAGTGGTGCAAAAAGAAAGAAAGAAGAAAGAAAAGAAAACGAAAAAAAGAAAAAAAAAAGAAAAGGAAAGAAAAAGAAAAGAAAGGGGAAGAAAAACAAAAAGTGAAAGAAAATTAAATCCGATATTTAGCGAAAGAAGAAAAAAAAGAGGGAGTAAGGTAGAGAGGGGGTATGAGGTCTCGGGAAAAATACCAATAATTTGAAAAAGATATGAAAAACTTATGGAGCTGACTGTACGGGCGTCTGCTTTGCAGAGCGAGGAGCTTGTCCATTACTTCCTTTGCTTTATTTATCCGGCCGATTTAAAATTGAACGGATTTCGAGGTAGAAGCGACATGAAAGGAAACGAAAATATATATGTTTTCTAACGCTCATTCTTTTTTCGAGAGATAGAAATCGTTCTTAAGCATCAACTCCGTTAGAGAGATAGACGGAATTTCATAAATTAACATTACAGTAAAAAAGGGAAATAAAATAAATAGTAAAATAAAAATTAAATAAATAAAAATAAAATGAAAATAAATAAAAATAAATAAATAAGAGAAAAGTAAAGGAAATGGAGAGAGAGAGAGAGAGAGAGAGAGAGAGAAAAGAGAGAGGGGGGAGAAGAATAAATAAAAAACCATAACGTAATAATCGAAATAAATAAAATTATCTTCCTCTTAGAATAAAGGATGATTTTAACGAAAGAAGAAAAAAAAGGGAGAAAAAAGAGAGGAACAGAAAAGAAAGAAACAAACAAACAAACAAACAAAAAAGCATAACCATTTCGATGTAGAATAAAGGACGAACAGATAAGGTTAAATAAAATCTTCAAGAATATGAGAGAAATACAAAATTAAATATCGTTCTATTAGATATACTTATATACTCCTTATGTGATACGTCTATATATATATATATATATATATATATATATATATATACGTCTATATATATATATATATATATATATATATATATATACGTCTATATATATATATATATATATATATATATATATATATATATATATATAAACATATATATAAGCGCGACCGCGCAAACGTATGATATCGATTAGGTAAGCGTTGCACAAGTATCAGAATATCTACTGGCAAGAGATAGCATCTCGTTTCCTTTGATCGAAATTGATCTAACACATACATACATATATACACAAACATAAATAAATAAATATATATATATATATATATCCACACACACATATATAATGATAAGTGAAATCTCCGAGTATTTTCTCATTGTTTGCCTTTCTAATTACTGACAAAAAGATAATTTCTTACGATAATAGAACGGATTTATCGTTATTAAATATTGAAACGAATTATTCATGAAGATGAAATAGAAGACGAGGAATAATAAGAATAAAAAAGACGAATAAGAAGTATCAGAAGAAGAAGATTAAGAAGAAAAAGAAGAACAAGAACAAGAATAAGATGATGATGAAGAAGAAGAAGAAGACGAGAAAAACGAATAGTAGACACACGTGCGCTCGTCCAATCGAAACATGTTTATGTATGTACATAATGTGTATATATGTGTATATAATATATGTGTATATACATATGTATATATGTAGTATGCATGTATGATGTACGTACGTATGTGTTGTATGTATGTATATATGCACTTACAAACATTACATAATGAAATCAATAGAATCAAATATGGTAGACAGTAGCCTTCGGTTGAGAGCCCCTGCCATAACTATTTCCAATGTTTTAAGGGTACAGTCGCGGTCAAGAGTGCGAGAGCCGGTCAAGAAGACGGGACACACCGAGGGCCACCCAATGGTATTTATAGCGTTAATCTCGTTCCACAGCACAGCTGCATTCTCTGCAAAACTCCTCGCCCCCCCTTTTTCACTCTTTCTCTCTCACTCACTCACTCACTCACTCTCTCTCTCTCTCTCTCTCTCTCTCTCTCTCTCTCTCTCTCTCTCTCTCTCACTCACTCTCTTTCTTTCTCACTTACTAACTCTTTCTCTCTCTCGCTTGTTCACTCACTCACTCAGCCCTCTTCCTCCTTCCACTCCTACCCCCACCCCACTACTACCACTTCATTCTCCCTCTCCGGCGGCCATTGATATCACGTTTACATCTACGATGTTTTCTTTCCCTTTTATATTTCTTTTTTCTTCTTCTTTCGTACAAGAGTAGAGGGGGTGAGGGGATTTTTGTTTTTCTTTTTCTCGTCTTTTTTCTTTTTTTTTTCTATTTTGTTTTTCGAAGATAGGTGGGATGGAGGAAGTTCTTTTTTTCTCTTAAGCTCACGAAGAAGACGACGACTACTACGACGACGACGACGACTACATGTCTTCCCTTCTCGAGCTATCGATTTTTTCCTTTCTTTCTTTCTTTCCTTCCTTCCTTCTTTCTTTCCTTCCTTTTTTCTATTTCTTTTCTTTTTGTCCTTTTGCTTTCGTTCCCCACGAGAAAACAAAATGTTTTATTTCATTAACGAAGTCGAAGGTATATACATACGTTTGTATGCGTAAGCGTATATATAAATAAGTACTTACGTACGTACGTACGTATATACGTATTTAGGTATTTATATATTTTGTATATGTACGATGTGTGTATGTGTGTGTGTGTGTGCGTGTGTGTGTGTGTGTATACATATTGATCGAGAAGAGCTGAAAAAAAAATCTTGTTGAAGACTTTTTCTTTTTCGCGATAGACCTTAACTCTTAATAAAGGAAAGAGAGAGAGACAGATAGAGGGTGTGAAAGAGATAGATAGATAGAAAGAGAGAAAGAGACAGAAGAGAGAGAGAGAGAGAGAGAAAGAGAGAGAGAGAGAGAGAGAGAGAGAGAGAGAGAGAGAGAGAGAAAATAAACCACATAAAGTTTTAAGAGCTCCCGTCGTATTAAAGAATATTATACTCGGTCGCGATGAAATCTTTCGCAAGTACCACCGGTTATAATGCGAAATACGTAAAAGAGTCCTTCCTTTGGCGCATATAATGTGCGACGTGAGTCGATGAATTTACGAGCAGAGTCGGGGTGGTGGTGGTGGAGATTCGGAAGGTATGGGGGGAGATGAGATGGAGAGGGAGAGAAAAAGAGGGAGAGAGTGGGTATTCTCGACTCATTCATTATCATTCTTTGGCGACCGTTGAATAAGAGAGAAAGAAAGGGAGAAAGAGAGAGAATGATGAATGGCGGGGCGGAAGGGAGAACGGAGTGATGGTAAAGAAGAAGAAAATGAAGAGGAAGAAGAAAAAGAAGTAGAAGAAGAAAAAGAAAATGAAGAAGAAAAAGAAGTAGAAGAAGAAGAAGAAAATGAAGATGAAGAAGAAGAAAATGAAGATGAAGAAGAAGAGAGCGATG
>OU426998.1:8646121-8658621 GCA_911387935.1 Dolichovespula saxonica | reverse complement strand
GACAGAGAGATATGCACGTACGAACGTTGATCTGTTATTAACCTCTTGGTAGTACCAAGAGAAAAAGAGACAAAGTGAGAAAGAGACGGAGAGTGTGTAGAGTAAGACAGAGAGAGAGAGAGAGAGAGAGAGATGTAACGAACGAATGGGGGTGAACGTTAGCGCGCGCAAGCTCTGCCAGCCACGTATATGCGTTGCATCTCAGCCAACTGACTCATTTTTTCTTTTTGTCTCTCTCTCTCTCTCTCCCTCTCTCTTTCTCCCATTCTTTTTGTTTCTCTCTTTCTTTACATCCAGAATAACATACACACGTTCCCAACAACGTGTCACGCGCGTCTTTATTAGCCTCGATATATTAAATCAAATTCCGCTTGTAAGCGCAATTTTAATACTCGTTTTTTTCTGTCTTTTTATTTTTTCTTTCTTTATTTATTTCTTTTTGTTTATTTTCTGTTTATTTGTTATTTTTTTTAATATTGACACGATTATGATTTTCGCGAAAAAATTTTTCAATGATTGTCGCATGACTCTCCACCTAGCTCCCTCCCACGGTCCCCACTCCCCACTTTCCAACCCACATGATCGCGATCGAAAAATTTACGCGCGTTTCCCTCTCTCGAACTTTTGTTATTTCGTTCATGGAGAATATTATCTAAGCGATAATAACAACAATATGAGTATAGTGCAACTATATTCATCCTTAAACGATCTTTTAATCGAACGAACTGCATCCATGACAAATGTGGATAGACAACGAAAATTAGAACGCGTTTAGATAATTACTTTTATTAATTATTCATCGCCGGTTATACGTAAATGCACACACACACACACACACACACACACACACACGCGCGCGCGCGCGCGCGCACACACACTTCAACGAATCATTTCCGAATGATCGTACATAAAACATAATGAGCAGCAGTTATAATTCCCTCTCCCTCCATCCTCCTCTTCCCATTGGTCTGCCCCTCCTTATTCCGTCTGGCATTCAACGAATGATAATAATTCGACGAGTTTCCTTTTCTTTTTCTCTTTATTTCTTTTCCTTCGTTCTTTTCTTTTTCCTTTTCTTTCTTCTTTTTTGCGTTTTTTTCTTTCTCCCTCTTTTTCTTTTCCTTCATTTCTCTTTTCTCTCCCGGCTAGAACCCAACGATAATTTTGCCGAGCGAATATACCATCGTTGGAGCTGCTCGCTTTTATTCTTTTTTCTTTTCTTTCTCTCTCTCTCTCTCTCTCTCTCTCTCTCTCTCTCTCTCTCTCTCTCTCTCTCTCTCTCGTTCTCTCGCTCTCCCTTTCTCTCTGATTTAGGAAACGACCCCCGACGTAAAGCGACTATCCTTCGTATGAAGAAAGAGAAAGAGAGAGAAAAAAGGAGAGAGATAGAACGGTCGGCTTATCAAAACGTATTTGTTTTTCGCTCGCGCAACAGGAAACAACGAACTAAGGAGAAAGGGTAGTAGTGGTAGTGATGGTAGTAGTGGGAGAAGTAGAGAAAGCTAGTAGATATCGTGAGAGGTGGAGGGTTGAAAACGAGGGTAGGGAAGGAGGGTTGAAAGAGATGGCGAACGAGACAAAAAGGGCGTACCATCAACTCTCTCTCCCCCCTCTCTCTACACACACGCGCGTGCGCGCGCGCACACACACACATACCACATTTTATCTCTATCTTTCTTTCTTCGCAAATACAGACACAAATACAAACGCGTGCGCTTATGCGAATGTAACACGGAGCCTTCGCACCCACAAGGGACGGACTACGTTAAATAAGCTGACACTCAAAAAATGGACGACTGACAGTTCGAGGGGAAACCATTGAGTATCGCGAGACCCACTATGTTTCTTTTTCCTTGTTTCTTTTTCTTTTACTTTCTATTTTTTTCTTTTCTCTTTTTTTTTCATTATAAACAAACTTCTTTTGCGATAACTTTTGAAAGTTTTAAGAAATTAATCGGTCGACGATCAACGACAAAGAAACGCTAATTAATTTTAACACACTAATTACTTTCGAAAGTGATATTATCGTTCTGATTTTACATTTGTTTTTTCATTTTTACTTTTTTTTTTTTATTATTATTTATGCGCTATGCCGATTTTACACACACACACACACAATATGTTTATGATATAGAAATATAATTTTTTTTTCTACGATATACATATCGTGTAATATATTATTATATAAAACGATTAAGTCATACTTTATTATCATACTTTATATAATTATCTTATTGGAGGTCACCGGTAACCTCCGTGACTCAGGAATACGTTTGGTCGATATAATACCATTAAACATATATAGTTATATTAAAATTTCTGATTTACGAAGGAAATTAGCTATGCACATTACTCAATAATGATAAAAAGAAAATGTTAATGGCTCCGTTCTTTCAAGTCAAAGAATTTACAAGGACAAGCACTATACGAAATGGAAGTGGAAGTAAAAGAATAACAAAAAAAAAAAGAAAGAAACAGAAAAAAGAAACTACAAGGAAATGTGAGTATGGTTACACAATTTTGTACAGTGCGTTGCAAAAAATAAATAAAAGAAATGAAAAGAAAAGAAATATTACAATTTTTGATATAACAATTGCAAAAAATTGTATCAAAAAATTTGTAATATTCAACGAAGATTGTATTGATGTATTTTATCGGTGTTTACCATGTTTCAATACGATTTATTTTAATATGAATATGTATAACACATATCTAAAAATAAAACTATTTAAATACCTAATAACATATATCAGTTACATTATATAATCATCATAATATTAAAAATATTAAAAATTATATAAATACATATACAAATTTCACACACGAGCTCGCGCTCACACACACACATGTATATGTATATATTGAATATAGATAATAAACATATTTATCAAAATGTATTTAAAAATAAAACTATTTAATTATTACATGATATTATATATCTGTTAATTTACATCTCCATCATCATCATCATCATCATCATCATCGTTATCATCATCATTATTATCGCCGTTGTCGTCATAATATTAAAAATATCTAAAATTCCACAAAAAATAATATCACCATTTATATAATCCAATTGCTTTTACTAATATTGACATTGTCATATCATCAACGATAGTAGTGTGCCGGTTTACCAACGATCCCAACGGCATTCAACGTATTAATACATTTGTAATATTTGTTAGCCGGTAGTACTAATTATATGACAATTAATGAGAATGAGGTCTATGAAAACATGTCAGACAAAATACAATAATTTATATACGAGACAAAATCAATTAATAAATAAATATATATATATATATATATATATATATATATATTCATTTTATATAAATAAAAACGATAAATCGATACTGATTGTCATAGGAAAATCCTTCTTAACGTCATCGTCGTTTTCATTATTGTTGTATACGCTTCGATCGGTCACACCCCTTCCTCTTCCCTCACCATCACCACCACCACTACTTACCATCCACTCCCATCCCTTCCCAACTTCCCATAATAATAATAGAATGCATTTTCCATTTGTCCAATTCCCAACAGTTAATTACATCAGATCTCTCTATCGGCTTTATCAACCCACCATCGTTCTCTCTCTCTCTCCCCTCCCCCTCTCTCTCTCCTTTACTCCTACTCCAACCCTCTCGTGACCCAAGCACAGCAGTACTCTCACCCCTCTCTCGAGGTCACCAACATCGAGACAGAAATTGCTTCTGTATACATTTCCGGCGTTTGGTCGCTTGGCCACAGTTTCGACGAACGAGACGAGGCCCGTAATAAAAAGCAAAAACTATATATGTGTATCTATATCATGTGTGTGTGTATATAGATATCATATGTGTGTGTATATATATCATGTATACACACACACACACACACACACACACACGATATAGAAGATACACATATATGTATGTATGTACGTATGTAAAAGTACATGCAGCCATAGTATAAACGTTCTATGTGATGGAAATCGATACGGGTGAAGCCATACGAGATGTAAACAATATTTCATACTAAATACACACACGAGATAAATTGACTTTAGAAAGAATTTTTTAATCTCCATTTAGTGATATATCTTGTGAGTTAAAAATGACCGGCCTTATATATCTTTTCAACTAATTAAAATTTATAAGGATTTTCTTTATATGTATATATTATGGAATAATTTATAAAAATTTATGATAATAAATACAAAAGGTTGTGTATGCTATTTAAAAATTGTTATAATTCCTTTGCATATCATAAAATCAAATTTTCAAAAGTTTCTATTTTATTCATGCGAGAAACTACGTGAGTTTCTTTAGTTACTGAAAAGCTTTATGGTCGGTACTTAAGGATTAGTTATACGCTGATAGAAGATAAGATTTCCTTTTTCTTTTCTTTTCATATATATATAGCAGACGATACAAAGAAAAACGTATAAAAATATTCTCTATTAATAAATAAAATTATTAATTCTTTGTATTATTAATTTTCCTATCAAATTGTTTGATTTTTATTTTTAAAATTAATTTACTTATTTATTTTTTATTTAATTTATTAATAAGAAAAACATTAATAAATATATTGTATGCT
Organism: Dolichovespula saxonica; assembly: GCA_911387935.1. Lineage (NCBI taxonomy): Eukaryota > Metazoa > Arthropoda > Insecta > Hymenoptera > Vespidae > Dolichovespula > Dolichovespula saxonica. The sequence goes on along the minus strand of OU426998.1, from coordinate 8,654,037 downwards.
TGCGAATAAAAATAATCATGCTATAATGGTTGTTTTTCTTTAGCATATTTCGAAAGCAAATTTTCAAATGTTATTTTGTTCTCGAAACGAAATGACAAATGTTTACTGAGTAAAACTTTAATGAGTAGTATATAGATTACTCATACGAATATTTGAGATAAGATATTTCTGTGAAAACATAGGGAAGCATATAAAAATACATTCGATGATAAATACGATGCTTTTTAAAATTTCTATTCTTTTTTTTCGTATATATTGTAAAACAAATATTTTCGAGTTTTATTTTATTTTCGAAAGTATTATTTTATTTTCGAAATGGAATGACAAACGTGAACTGACTAAACTTTAATGGATAATGGTTAAGCTATTTACACACTGATCGGAGATACGATTGTTCTATGACATATATATATATATATATATATATATATATATATATATATATATATATATATATATATATATATATAATACATTTTATTATATATATGCTAACAATGCTAATTATAGTTCGTAAAACTTTTTATCATAAACGATATAGAAGTACATTCAATGTATAAAAATACGTTCGATAATAAATACCAAAACATTAAAAATTATATTTCTTCTAGTATATCGCAAAACTAACATTTTCGAATGTATCGAATTTATGTTACTTTTTCTTTTGGAAACGAAATGACGAATATTTAGTGATTAAACCGTAATGAGGTTTATTTAGAACATTAACTCACCGATCGAAGATAAGATTGTTACATGCTAATAAATAAAATGATAATTAAAACTTTATTAAATTTGTCTTACTTTTATCAACAATGTAGAAGGACACATAAAAATACATTCGATAATAATGCGATAATTTTAACAATTACGTTTGTTCTTTGTATATTACAAAACCAACATTCTCGAAAGTTTTTGTTTTACTTTTTTATTTATTTATTTTTTTTTTTTAACAAAATGATCAATTTGCACTGACTAAGTTGTAATGAATAGTATTTAAACTGCTTGAACACCAATCGAAAATAAGATTTTTTTATGCTAATAAATTAAATGCCGATATTGAAATTTAATTTATTTCTTTTTTATAAATAAAAGAAAAGTATATATAAAAAAAGTCAATAAAAATACATTCGATAATAAATACGGTGTTATTGAAAACTGTATTATTTTTTAGTTTATTTAATATTCTCAAACGAACACTCGAAAGTTTTATTTTATTTTAGCAAGAACCTACGAGAGTTTAATTTATAAACTTTAATAAACACAGTATATAGGATAATCACATCGATTGAAAACAAGGTTTCGTATGTTGATAAATTAAATGCCTACATTAAAATTTAATATACTTTATTAATAATAATAATAATAATAATAATATATATATAGATATATATATTTAATTCTATTAAAATACATTCAATAAGACATACGATATTATTAAAAACTATATCATTTTTCTTTTTTTAATATTCTAAAACGAACACTCGAAAGTTTTATTTCATTTTAGTAAGAAATTGCGAGCGTTTAGTTTCTGTAAACTTTAATGAATAGTATATAGGCTACTAACACACCGATCGAGAACTACGAACGTGCACCAATATCGTACATACGGTAACGACGAGGATGCACACTCAGGTTAATACGAGAGTATCAGGTTGGCACGACATTCTCTTTACCAGCTTACATAACTAATGTTCCGTGTCACAATGGGAAACGTACTCCCTTGTACATAACTACATACATATATACAAACACGGATACATAGATATATATATATATATATATATATATATATATATATACATACATACATACATACATTCGGTACTGCACATACGATAATGCACACATGCACAGCTCGTTACTCCTTTCGACTCTCTCGATTTTGACTCACGTCTAAAAATATCAATTATACGCGTGCATTCGCCGATCTACGCGCAACTCAGTGAATATCTCTTTACCCCTTTTACCCTCTCATCTTGAATACGTGAATCAATGGAAGAAGAGAGAAAGAGCGAGAGCGAAAGCGAGAGAGAAAGAGCGAGAGCGAACTAACGAGACAGAGGTAGAGAGAGAGAGAGAGAGATACACAAAACGATTTGAGAAAATTTACTGGCAATAACTTTTCACCTTACTATATGCACGCACGCTACGTTACATTGCAGTCTACCTGAAACCTGTTGACAGGTAAAAAGACTTCTGTAATATGTATGTATGTATATATGTATGAATGCGTGTGCATGTGAAAATGTTGATTTAACACACACTCTCTCTCTCTTTCAGGAAATTTAAGTTTATATAGATACATATCAAAAAATGAAGATAATGATAAAAAAAATTATTATTATACCCGACAAATAAGGAAAGAATGAATACGTCAATAAATACAAAGAAAACGAAGAAGAATAAGAAGTTGTTGGGTGAGGAAGGGAGAACGTTTATATATATATATATATATATATATATATATATATATATATATATATTTTTTTATAGTTTATATATATATATATATATATATATATATATATATACATAAAGATCAAATAAAAATCGCGTGTCTTGCAAAGTTTCTCGAAAGTGTAGTAAGTTATATGCATATGCATGCTTTAGCCACTTCTCAATCATATAAAACCTTAAAAAAGAAAAAAAGAAAAAAAAACAACAAGGAAAAAGTATCTAATTAATTACATTCGACTTTGAAATTCTCGATTTTATTATATTAGACGTTGAAATTTCGTTTCCGACAACTTTATATATCTCTAATTTCAGATCTGCCAAAGAGCTTATATATTATTGGTGTATCATAATAACGCAAGTAGGAACGTAACGAATAATAAGACGTGACTCATGTATGTATTAGCTCTCGCCGCCAACCTCCCTCCCTCCCTACCGACCACCCACCCACCTCCCTCCAATTACCACTACTACTTCTCCCCTCTACTAACTTCCAATCGCCTTTCTCCCTCCCCGTTCTTCCCACCGTCCCATCTCCCTCCCCGACACCTCCCCCTCTCCAACACCTACCCCTCCCCTCTCCTCAACCCCACTCTTCATTTATAAATACTTAATGCGGATATAAATCCCGTGTCTGGCACGAATTATATAAGTATCACGATTGCTTATTTTGCAAAAATGTAACGCAAAGGAAAGAGAGGAGAGAAATAATAAAAATGATAAAAAATAATAAAAAAAGAAAAAAAAAGGACGAGATGATGGCCTTAGGTATATGGCCGTAGATGTGTGTGTGTGTGTGTGTGTGTGCACGCGTGCATGCTATATAAATACGAATGAGATGAGCGACGAATACTAAGGAAAAAGAAATTAAAAAAAAAAAGAAAAACAAGAAAAAAGAAAAGAAAAAAAGAATTGAAGATATTAGAAAAAAAAAAGAAAAAAATAGTGTGGAATAAGAAAAACAGGAAAAGAAGAAAAGAAAAAAACGATCGTGATCGATTACAAACACGTTCGATGCGCGTTTTGTTTTACTGGATGACATTGCATTCATCCGCTCGACGAAGATTACATAATGGGGAAAGAATAATGGGAGAATGAGAGAAAGAATGTGTGTGTGTGTGTGTGTGTGTGTGTATGAAAGAGAGAAAGAGAGAAAGCTTCAAGCTTATCGATCGTAAAAGAACATCGTCGATGGAACGAAAACCTGTGTGAGTGGAGCTATATGTATGCGTTCCATTTTGAGTTAATTATTATCGGAAACTGCATAGAATTTGAACTCAGCAAACGAGCGTAGTAGCGGGAGAAGGTTTCGAAGTGGAATCGCCGAGGTCGTTTCAAAACGACTGACGAGGATATATCAACGTTTACGTGCTTGTATTAAAATTCGCAATATAACGAAGAATTGCTTTATTTTCGTTCGAGAATTGTTATATAAGAAAATGAGAAAAATAATAAAGCTAAGGGAAAAAAATAAACAAAAAAAAATGAAACCTTATTTACGATGAATAGAAAGAGATTGAGATAGAGAGAGAAAAAATAAAAATAAAGTATTAGAAATTTAATAAATTCTTCTAAAAATAGGTACGTATTCAAAAATATAAAAAGAATTAAAAACGCATCCAATTTTATATTATACAATTTATTTCATTATATTACGTGTACGTTATATTATAGAATATATTAAAAATTATATTCAATAATGCTTGATAATATTATATTTAAATAAATATAATATTTATTATTCAAATTTCGAGTCGTAAAATAAATAAATTCAGTTATATTCACTTATTTTTGTAGAATACATGAAAATCGAAATTAATTATATTAGAATTTAGTATACGATAAGTTATTTTAATTTAAATAGCTATTATACTAAAGGGAATATATCATGAAATAAATGAAAATAATTAGATAATTAAGATAAATAGATAATTAAACATAATATAATAATATCCGTATATATAATAAACACCGACGGTTGTATTAATTATTTCTATTTTTAGAAACATTTACATTTAACGCATTTAAATTCTTGTATATATTAGTATTATTATTATTATTATTATTATATATATATAATAATTAATATATATATATATATATATATATATATATATATATGTATATATAATATAATATAATATCATATAATATATAAATATTAATAATTATTATTATATAATATATAATAATTATATAAATATATATAATATCATACATTTATTTATGTATATTAAAAATATACGTTATTATATATTAAATAATAAATTTAATATATATATATATATATACACTCGCACAAAAATATTTATTTATTTTTATATAAAATATTTATTCGAAACTAAAATCTTTACTCAATAATATATTTATTAAATAAATATATAGATATAAACGAAATGGATACAATTGATGATAATTCCTTTTCGCAATGAGAAGCTAGAAAAAAAAAAGAAATAAATAAAGAAAGAACTCAAAGGTCGATTAAACGAGAAGAGCAAATCAATTCGAGGCCGACGAATTCTTTGTTTATTTAAGGCCACGCGAGAAGATGAGAGAAGGAACGAGCTATCCTCCTCCCGTGCACGAGGCACCTCACCCTCACCAACTACACCATATCACACCCCACCCCATCTCACTTCACCGCACCTCGCCCCACCACGCCTCTTTTCGTTTCGTTTCGTTTTTTTTCTTTTTTAATTTCTTTTTCTCTTAATTTTTTTTCCTTTTCTTTTCTTGCAACATTATTTACCGTCGATTCGATAACGTTCTTAATGACGCGCAGATAAGAGATGCCTGATTATAATTCAAAGTAACGAAAAAGAATCGAGTTTAACGACTTTTCGTACAATTTCTCTTTCTTCTCTCTCTCCTCTCTTTCTCTCTATCTGTCTCTCTCACTGTTTCATTTTTTATTTTATTTTATTTTATTTTATTTTATTTTTTCTCTTTTCAAAAACGAGCTTTTCACCACTGGTACGGATTTCGTTCTCTGACCATTTTTTTATTCTCTCTCTCTCTCTCTCTCTCTCTCTCTCTCTCTCTCTCTCTCTTTCTTTCTCTTTCTTTTCCTGGCAACGTAATCGCGCGAATGCCTTTGATTATACGTAAATGTATGCATGAGTTTAAATGAGAAATAGAATATATGTGGATTGTGTATGTGCGGTATAAGTGCACGTTTGTGTACATATGTGTGTGTGTGAGAGAGAGATAGGAGGAAGCCAGCAATCGACCTTAAGTTTTCTCTTATCGATCGATAGGAGGAGGACGTACCCTTCCTCTCCCCTTCTCTTCGTGCTCGAGAGATAAGAAAGTATGTTGCACCGTATTTAATGCTATATATATATATATATATATATATATATATATATATATATATATATATAGCATATGTACAGACACACGAGCGCACACACACACACCAAAATACACATCGCCAAACACTGAGGAACACAATACCGAAGGAAAAATTAATTTTCTTTTCACGATAAAACGTCTAACATCTAATAAATATCTATAAGAAAATTAAAGGGAGAAAATAAAAAGAAAGAAAAGAGAAAAAGAGAATGAGAGAGAGAGAGAGAAAGAGAGAGTGAGAGAGAGAGAGAGAGACAGAGAGAGAGAGACAGAGAGAGAGAGTGAAAGAGAGAGTTCACAAAACGTGCTACTCGATAAAACGCGAACAAAGTGGGATGATCGAATTAATGAATGCGCTCGCTAATGAAAGCATACGCTTTCGAGAACGAGAGAGGATCGGTGTTAGTGACGATGGGGTAGAGGGGTGCGATGGGCCAGAGGCCAGAAGGAAAGGAGAAGGGGAAAGGGGTAGGAGAAGAACGACGAGTAATAAAGTGTAGAACATAAACGAATTTAACGAGAGAGAAAGAGAGAGAGAGAGAGAGAGAGAGAGAGAGAGAGAGAGAGACAGAGACAGAGAATGAGAAAGAGGGATAAAGAGAGAAAAAATGAGAGAGAAAAGCCATTGCTATTACATGTTTTCTATGCTATGAATGTATATAAAGCAGCAAACATACATACACAGATAATGTAAACTGGTAGAAATAAAAATGATGCAATAAGATAACAATCGCAATTTGAAAAAAATTACTAAAATTATGATTCCATAGATAAAATCGAGATTAACAAGTGTATATTGATTCTTTTTTCTTTTCTCTTGTTTACAGCGGGATATCACTTCTTGCGAATGAGAAAAAGGAAAAGAATATAAATATATATATATATATATATATATATATAGATAGATAGATAGATAGATAGATAGATAGATAAATAGATAGAAAGAGGGGGAGAGATAAAATTAAATATATAATTATAAGCACATTATGTATACATGCGTGCATAAATACATAAACATGTTTACATTTGCTCTTGCTTTTTACTTTTTTCTTCTTTTCTTTTCCTTTTCTAATTTACTTGTAATTTGAAATCGATCGAGAATATATAACTAATGATTTTGATCTAATTTACGAATAGATATACTATATTTGATGGAAGGAGAAGAAAAAGAAAAGTTAGTCAAAGTCGTCGGCCAAAAACAAACGGACATCATCATTTTTGTCCGATTTAGTCGTCTATCGGCGTGTAATTGGCATCGTATCGCAGTAAAATTCGCAATGCGGTCTGTTATGCTTGCGCAGACATAATCACGATAACTACCGGCGCAAATATTGGAAGCGTTACGCGCTACATCCGCGAGAAACGGTGAGTTTGCACGAGCGCACGCGCGCACATTTGTTCGCGTTCAATGCTTTAAATAATCTAGTATAAAGCCGGTATAAAAAAAAAAGAAAAGAAAAAGGAAAACTAAAAGAAAAGAAAAAAATAGATAAAAAAGAAAAAAAGTCAAAACGAAAAAAACGGATAATAAATCCATCGAGCAAAACAAAATAACATTATGAATCTGTTGTCACGAATTTCGTTATCTTTGAAAATCGTACGTTTTGTGTGTGTGTGTGTGTGCGTACGCGCGCGCGTGCAATTCGTTGACAATTAAAATATAATATTTCTACAATTTATTACAATTTATATAGAAGAGGAAAATAAAATTATAATAATTTTCTTCTTGTTTAGATAATAAATAATATGTGCAAAAAAAAATTAAGAATAAAGAAAGAAGAAAAAAGAAGACCACGAACCACGATAATACATTCTTTCGTTGAAATAAGGCTTTTTTTCTTCTTTTTCTTTTTCTCTCTTATTTTTTTTTTTTTATTTTACGTATACGTGATCGTTGCTCTCTATCGAGTTACGATAAATATAAGATAATGCTCTCACGTGTTTAAAGTATTTTTCTTTGCAGCGTACTTATTTTTACCCGATAACGCAAATAATACGAAATGTATATATTAATGTATGTGTACATGTATGTAGTATGTAAGTATGTATGTATGTATGTATGTATGTATGTATGTATGTATGTATGTATGTACATATATATGTATGTA
>OU426998.1:8638621-8643621 GCA_911387935.1 Dolichovespula saxonica | reverse complement strand
AATGCAACTTTCGTTACAAAGGTGTGTTAATTCAGTCGACGGGGTAGGGTGAGGTGGAATGGGGTGGAGTGGGGTGGGATGGAATACGGTGGAGTGAGGTGTGTATGTCGGGATCGGGTTTAATCGGATGGAGTCGGACGGGGTGGGATGGTGGGGGAATAGATCCCTAATTCTCAATCGCATAACAGCAAAGTTGTAACAAGTAAACGACCATTGTTCGCCATTTAATCGAGCAAAGGAAAGATGCCGAAATGACACTTGTTTTTCTAGATTCTTTTCTAACTCTCTCTCTCTCTCTCTCTCTCTCTCTCTCTCTCTCTCTCTCTCTCTCTCTCTCTCTCTCTCTCTCTCTCCCTCCCCCCACACACACTGAGAGAAATAGAGAGAGAGAGAGAGCGACTATTTCTATCCTTGCTCCTGCGCGATGCAATTTACTTGGTAAAGTATGGCCTAGCTCTACGAAGCTGCAAAAGTAAATTCCATTAAGGTACCGGCCCGCGTACTTTCGTTTAATGTCATTAGCGGTAGAAGGGAAGAAGGATAAAGTAAGAGAGAGAGAGAGAGAGAGAAAGAGAATCGTTTCGAATCAACGAACGAAGGATTCAGGCTGACGTCGTTAATATTTACGAACGTTGACACTGAACCCTGATACAAAAGATCGTAGATAATGGGGGGAATATAAAGTCGGCAAGGGTGAATACATATATATATATACATATATATATATATATATATATATATATATATATATATATATATATATATATAAAGAGCAAGAGATAGACAAATAGATAGATTGACTTATAGATAGATAAATAAATAGTATTCATAATATTTATGATAATGTTTATGAAACAATATTATAATAAAGTTATTAACGAAGAATGGGAGTATAATATTATACAAAGTGTTCGTGTCGTTCTAGTGAAAAAGATAAATGCTACTAAATTGCAAACTAATTAACGCGAGTGCAGAATTCAAAAAAGAGGAGAAAAAGAGAGAAAGAAAGAAAAAGGAAAAGAGAAAAGAAAAGGAAAGAAAAGAGAAAACAAAAGGAATAATAAAAAGAAATTGTTATATCAGTAAAACGGAAGTACGACATGAATACGAAGTAAGTACGTACAAAGTAAATAACATGCCCCTCGTATAATTACTTCATGTTCCTAAAACCCACACACTACAAACTACAAACTACGTTGCTATAAGCGCGTCTGATCTAATAATTACTATTTAAAACTTAATGCATCGAACTAACGAAGTGAGCCTAACTACCCGAAGGAAAGCGCGAGACTATGTGTACAAAGGAAAAAAGAAAATAAATAACACACACAAATATCTATATCTGTATAATAAAAAGACAAACAAAAGAAAAAAAAAATAATAATAATAACAAGAACAATGTAATTTACTTTAATTTAATTTAATTTAAATTTAATTCAACTCAACTTAACGAAGGTTCTCGCTCAGATTTAATCGTGAAAGTAAAAAAGAAAAAGAAGATAGAAGAGAAATATAAAAGAAACGCGAGATATTAAAATACATAAATAAATAAGAAACAATAATAAAGGAAAACAATTGAAAGATATGAAGAGATAGTAAGATAAACAATGTAGAAGAAGACATAAATAAACGTCACTCTCGAGAACGATTTTACTAACAAATCATTCCCGCGCACAAAACGGAAGATAAACTTTTATCGTCGACGTAGCATCGCTTTTGACGGCGATCAAAATACATTTTCTGTAATCGCCCTACTTTATCGGGTTCTACTCGTTCTGCTCTTTCGTTCTGCTCTACCATTCGTTCGTTCGTTCGTTCGTTCGCGCGCTTTTTTATTCCTTTTTTTTTGTCGACCTAGCACACGCACACACTCTTTATCTTAGAATTTCGTTGAAAATACGCCGGTAAGGGGCTTACGTGGTGCACACAATGGATCGTCTTTAGTGGGTTTGGGAACACATTCGAGAGAGAGAGAGAGAGAGAGAGAGAGAGAGGAGAGAGAGAGGAGAGAGAGAACGTTAGAGCCACCATCCGTGTGCTAGTCGATCGAGCACCTGCCACGTTTGGTTTGTTGAATTTAGTCGATGCCGTACGTGACTCACACATATGAACATATTATACGTTTATACAAGCAGTCCCAACTACCGACTACTAAAGTAAATTTTGATATATATATTCTGCGCGTATACGTATACGATGCTGCTGTTAACAGAAATACAAAATTTTACAGGTAGAAATTTCTTTATAACGCGATGCATGTTTATCTAACGATAACAAAACAAAAATAACATTACGATAAAATTGTAAAAATGAGGCCAAAAAGAAAAGAAAAAAGAAAGAGAAAGAGAGAGAGAGAGAGAAAATATGCTTGATAATATTAAGAATGAAAGCTCGATCGTATTTTCTCTTTAAATCGAGAGGAAATTGATATATTCTACATGCACACGTAAACGCAAACACAAATACGAATTTTTCCGGTAGAAATATGTACTTTATATGACGTGATTCATCCATCCACGATAACAAAACAAAAATAACACGGCAATAACATTTTTTCAAATTAAAAAGGAAACAAAAAGAAGAAAAAAGAAAAAAAAATCAGAAAAGAAAAAAAAGAAAATTCGAAAAATTAAAAACGAAAGCACGATATTGTTTCACTTGAAATCGGTAGGAAATTGATATATTCTACGCTCACACGTAAAACTTTACACGTACGAGCTCCAAACAATAGAAATAGAAAATTTTTCCAATAGAAATACTTCATAACGTCATGCATGTAAGTATATATCTGCGATAACAAAACAAAAATAATAGTGACGATAAAATTTTTTTCATTATTGGAAAAATAAGAGAAGGAGAAAAAAGGAAAGAGAGAAAAAAAAGGAAAAAAGAAAATTAAAAAAATTCTGAACATTTCTCAGATCGAATCGGGAGGAAATAATATATGGATAAAAGTAAATAAAACCGAAGTAATGAGATAAGTTATGCAAACATATCTCGACTATTTAATGCACGATGCAACGACACGTCGACGACGACGACGACGACGACGATGATGATGATGACGATGACGATGACGATGACGACGATTACTGCTTCACTATTGTGTGTGTGTGTGTGTGTGTGTGTGTGTGTGTGTGTGTGTGTGTGTGTGTGTGTGTGTGTGTGTGTGTGTGTGTGTGTGTGTGGGAAACTTCAAGAGGGCACTCGACGACTGTCCGTGTGCATTAAATCCACGAACCTATCTCGAAGATATACATACATATGTATGTATATACATTGCAAATACGAACGTGAACACAGAAATTTAACTTTCTAACCTCAAATACAAGTCGGTCGCAAAATATCAAATTTTCAATGAAAATATGTGTGTGTATAACGAGAAAAATTATTGCAATTATTTTTACGTGGAATAACGTAGAAATAATTTTGTATATTATAGATCTACGTATGAAACAATATTTCGACATAATAACAATTATATTAATAATAATAAGAATAAAAATAATAATAATAATAATAATAATAATAATAATAATACTACTACTAATAATAATAATAATAATAATAATAATAATAATAATAATAATAATAATAACGGTAATATAATTAATACGGTAAAAGTGTAACGTGTGCATAATAAGGTCAAGAACGAATTGGCGAAACGTTGAAAAATATGAAAGAACGGTTTTCTTTGTCTTTTTTTTTTTCTTCTTTCAGGTTAACAAATCGTGCTATAATAGAACCAATTAAAAGCGATCGAAAGAGATGAGAGTGGGAGGGTGCGGAGAGTTCTATATAAAAGAAAATTATTCGATACGCATTGAGTATCTAATATCTGCCTGTCACGATCGATCCACTGTTCTCTCTCTCTCCCCTCTCTCCCCTCTCTCTGTAATGTGTATATATGCATGCACGTGTGTACGTACGTACGTACGTATTTGTATGCATATGTTACGTATGCGTATAAAAGAACTACGCGATATTCTTGTAATTTTAATAATGTCAATTTGTAAAATCTTTGAAGCAGCAAGTTTTATAAACATGAGAAAGAGAAATAGAAAAAAATAGAGAGGGAGAGAGGGACAAAGTATAATAAAATATTTAATCACTACAATGATCGATTACTTTCCAAAGAATAATTCAAGCTATAATGCATTTAATATAGTCATTAGAAGAGATCAAACATTGTATTTGTGCTTCGATTCACATTATACATACGTATATACATACATAAAACACACACACATTTATGAACACGTGCATGCGTGCATGCGTGCGTGATACTCCACTAATCTCACACGTACACACGCTAGTTCGATTGTACGTTCGTATTTAGCACGTAGCCACGTTACGATCTACGAGTGCGACAATTCACGACGACACAACGCAACGATAACGTCTCCTACCAAGTATTTACATGTTTTCATAACAAATCTAACTTAGCGTGGGCGCTCGCGCGTTCGCTAAATACAACGACAATGACGACGACCGACATCTTAAAATTATCTCAAATTTCTCACTACGCACGTTTTTATTATCTCCAATAACGTTATTACCTTACAAACGAAGTCGTTTTTTTATATTTTTTTTTTCTTCTTCACAGTCATTCGAAATTATTTAGACGTCGCCCATTATGCACGATACGTTTTCCAATGTTTTTACAAATACGTCTATTAAATGTAAAAGAAACAAACAAAAAAATAAAAAAATAGAAAAGATATATATATATAAATTAATTAAAAAAGAAACAAAAATGAAATTATTCTACTTCTCCCTTTCTTTTTTACTCTTATTCCGGAATTAAGATTCCAGGTTAAAAAAAAAGAAGAAAAAAAAAAAAGAAATTAATTCGTAACGTAGGAGATGAAAAAGAAGAAAAATGGCCAACAATAAGAGGTCTCACGTAGTCACGATGAAAAAAGAAAAGGAATAAAAATAAAGGAAAAATGGGAAAAAGAGACAGCGAGAATGAAAGAGAGGGGAGGAGAGCGAAGGAG
>OU426998.1:8593621-8633621 GCA_911387935.1 Dolichovespula saxonica | reverse complement strand
TTTAAATGAAACCTTTCACATAAACGAAGAGAGATCTCTTTGCTAAACGAAATTTTACGATTTGAAATCAGAAATTTAGTTAAATTATAATTAACATTATATTATTGATCAAACGTTTTCATGACAACTTTTAATATCGTATATATATATATATATATATATATATATATATATATATATATATATTGACATTTATGACCGGTTTATACCTTCACATTGGAAAAAGGAGAAATAAAGCACGATTATCTAGAGAAATATATTATCAGCCGGAAATTAAAGTGACATCGTGGACTTGTATATGGTTTATTGTTACTCGTTTTGGCATTAGATCGTAAGTGAAAGATAGGTTAATAGTGTGTCGGAAGTACAGTATCTATTCGCTTACCAAACTACATGTTGTGCAAGCACGAGAAAGCGGTGGTGATAGGGTTCGTTTTTATGCGCGCCATTTTTTTGTTCTTTTTCTTTTCTCTTATCTTTCCTTTTTTTTTTTCATACGCGTTTTCTCGACCCGTTTTAACGATCGTCCTACATGTCAACTTTTTTTCAAATTTCTCTCCCTACCTTCCAATATCTCTTCGCCCCACCACCACTTTATATTTTTTCTGCAATTTCCACGATTACCACAATTGAAATCAAATCGCGCGCGTAAAAACGAACGAAACATTGTACAACAATTGAACATATAATAAACGAATTTGTAATATTATAATTTTTCTGTACCTTTTTCTCTTCCTCTTTTTTTCTATCCTTCCTTATTTTCGTTTCATTACGTTTCGTTTCGTTTTTTTTGTTTTATTTCTTATTTTGGTTCACTCGTAAAAAAAGAGGTAGTATCTGCTTATTTTTCTTCAATTATTTATTACTCAAAGCACTACTTTTGTATCAATTTCCACGATGTCTCAGCTTATGTTCTTTTTTTATTGTAATTATCATTAATGTTATTATTATTATTATTATTAATCATTATTATTATTATTATTTCCGGACGCAGAGGGTTAGGTTAATTGTATGCGTATAAATCATGTTACCTAAAAGATACCTCGCATCATTCCAGACAGAAGAATCCTATTGCGACAAAGGGTAGAGCTGTTCTGTGAAGATAGTGGACAAAATAGAGATAGAGATAGAATAAATGTCGTGTTTCTTTTTCTTTTTTTGTTCTTTTTCTTTTTGTTCTTTTTTTGTTTTCTTTCTCATTGAATGTAATCGCGTGCAAGTGTGCATATGTGTATGCTTGTACATGTGTGTGTGTGTGTGTGTGTGTGTGTGTGTGTGTGTGTGTGTGTGTGTGTGTGTATTTTCTATCTGTTTTTGTATGATGTGTGTATAATGTATCTCTGCTGCTCTCTCTCTCTCCCCCCTCCCCCCTCTGTCTATCTGTCTGTCTCGGTCTCTGTCTCTCTCTGCCTCTGCCTCTGTCTCTCTCTCTCTCTCTCTCTCTCTCTCTCTCTCTCTCTCTCTCTCTCTCTGTGGTGTGTGTGTGTGTGTGTGTGTGTGTGTGTGTGTGTGTGTGTGTGTGTGTGTGTGTGTGTAGAGAGAACAGGTAAGTGTTGAAGAAAATATAACGTGGATGCCGCTTTCCGACCTTCGTAGGCCTGATTTACCAGAGACACCGATTAGGCTAAGGCTAGCGGATTTAAATTGAAGGCTGAGACGAGAAAGTTAATCGTAGTAATTAATTAATTCGTTGTCGCATTCGCATAATCCACAAAGTACGCTTTCGAACGAATACAATATCCGTCTTCTCGCGATAATAACGAGTTAATCACGTAGATTGTTATTATTGTTGTTGTTGTTATTGTTGTTTGCTGTTCTTGCTGCTGTTATTGTTGTTATTGTTGTTACAGATATTTCAAATGATTCCGCAGATAGATTTGGAAAGTTGAAAATTGGAAAGTTTCCGCAAGATGAAACCAATGCGCCGAACATGTCAAATGTAACGCATTTTGTGCGTAAATATAGTCAATTAAGTGTGTCTTTGGAAATATCTCGGATAAAAGCTTAAGCGAGTTAGACAAAGATTCGTAGAATCCAACCGTGGATAGAACCGAGACAGATACTACATGATAATTACGAGAAACTCGTTTTTTCTTCATTATTAAGTCTTTTTCTTTCCTTTCTTTTTTCTTACTTTATATATCACCATATTCCAAAGTATTTAATAGAACGTGCATAAAGTATACATACATACGTAAATCCGTCGTAAAGATGGAATTGTGTGCAAGAGCGAAGAGAAAAAAAGAACATAAAAAAAGAACATTAAAAATATAAAAAGAGAGAGAAGAACAAAAAATAAAATAAAAAAAGCAGGACGAATAAATCGTATTTTTTCTCGATTGTAATTGATACGATCTTTGACACGACACAAAGTCTCTCGTAATTATCAATTCCTCCTTTCTCGAACGAGCTCGCGAATTCTATTCTCTCTAAATATATATATATATATATTTTCTAAATATATATATTTTCTAAATATATATATATATATATTTAGAGAGAATAGAATTCGCGTTGCATTAGGTTCGTTAACACAATGAGCGATTTCTTTGTCTAGATAAAATTCTTCGGTACCACGACCAGAGCGGAAGTGGAATTGGGTAAAGTATCACAGCTGGCCCCCCCTCACGGAGACATCGAAAATCAAAAATAAAGGAGGGATTTTCAAGGGGGACCTTGAAGGAGTCTCTTAGACAGTCCCCTCGGCTCCCTCCGTTCCCTCCTAATTTCTCATCAATTTTCTCTCTTCTTTTTCTTTTTTCTTTTCTTTTTTTTCTTTAACAATTCCGTCCACCGTACTCGATAAATGACTATATTGTATTGTATTTTGTAGACAAAATTATACAAGTTGCAGCTATCTATGGTCACAAGGAACTCGAAGGATAGAGCCGAGGCGTCCAAGACTCCATTTGCGCGGTATTTATATATATGTATATATGTATATATGTGTATATATATATATATATATATATATATATATATATATATATATATTTATAATATGCTCTATCAATAATAATATTAATCCTATGGTCACCGCAAATTAATATTATTATCATTAGTTTTCGCTCGCTATTTTCTTCGCTGCAAGGGTGCACCGAGCTAATCTCGATACTCGAGAATCGTTTAATCGAGATTTAAATGTCATTGTCGTTTTGACAAACGAATAAATAATATACGTTCTCGAGCTCGTCTTTAGTACGTTACATATGTGTGCGAAAATTCTTCCTATGCTACAAAAGAGTCGTATCAACCGATATAAAATTATACACACCCACACACACATATATATATATATATACGCATACATATATATATAATATATACATATATAATTTTATATAATTATCTTTCTCTTCGGTCGATTGGGGAATTCAAATCGCTCGCGCTCGCGCTAATGCCGTGCAAAAGCGATCGTCCTATAATTAATTATCTATTTACTTTATTTTTTTTTCATTTTTTTTTATCTTTCTTTCTTTCTTTTTTCTTTTTTTTTTTTTTGCTTTATTTATAATCTCTAATATCGGTTGCACCGACACAGCGAGTCGAATCTATTTCGTAATGTTAAAGGGAAGCGTATCGTGATCGCGCGAGGTTCTCTTTTATTACTAATATTTATCTCTATTTTATTTGAAGGAAAATAAGAAAGAAATGTAATAAAATGTAAAATGAAAAAATTATAATCACAGATCAATACCCGTGCGAGTTTTCGAAGGTTACCACATGTGTGGTTCTTTTCTTTTTTGCGTTAACTATAAAATAAAACTATGTAATATACATACACATATATATATATATATATATATATATATATATATACACATACACATATTACATTAATATGTATATATATACACATTCTGATCTTAATTCGTATTCCTCGTTCAACGGTGCGATATTACGATACTGTAAATTTTTCTATTTCACTCTGTATTACTTAGTCGATGTTATCATATAAAGATGTTAAAAAAACTAAGAACAGGTTTTACAATCGTCGATATCCTTTTACACAGGTTTTTATTTTATCTTCTAAGGCTTTCCCCGTAAGAATTTGATATGAAAAATCGTCGTATATGACGTACATATATATATATACGCAAGTACGCACGCATTTTGAAACCTCGCGCGAGCTCGGTGCGGAAACGCGGAAATTTCATAAAATATCTCTTTATTTTTTTCTTTACCTTGTCGTACCGATTACTCGAAGAGGACGAACATACGTCATTGGTATGTTAAAAATGACTTAATAACGTGTTCGTTTTTATCTAGTTCAAAATAAATAGATATTATTATAATCAATAATCCCGAAAGTATATAAAATAGTTTTCAATTCCGACCTAAGAAAAAGTTTATAAGGGAAAAAAAAAGAAAAGATATTTCTCTTAAATTAATAAACGAACACACTATTTTTAGTCCGGGTTTTTCCCCGCGTTCTATCGTAACCACAGAATGGAATTAATCTTCGAGTAAATAAGAACGACAAGAGGCGTGGACTGTTATTTTTTCTTTATCTTCTTTTTCCTTTTTCTTTCTTATTTTTTTTTTTTTGGTTTGCTTTATTTCCTTGTCGACCGTAAACAACAGATCTAATCGTCGTTGTTTGGGATATCCGTTCCTCCATCACCTTCGTTGCTATCGTCAACGTTTGACGCTTCTTCGGTCTCCTCGATCACTACATCTTTCTGTTTTTTATTTTCGTCCTCTTTCTCCTCGATCGATATCCTTTCCTCTTGTTCTTCGATAGGCTCAAGAATATCCTCGTCCCGAGTAGCATAACTCTCCTCTTCTGGTTCCTCTACAACGACCTCAGCTTCCTCGTTAGAGTCCGAGCCACCTTCTCGTATCGTTTCTTCACCCTCGGCTTCTTGTACCTCGGTTGACGCAACACTGTTATCCTCATCGCCACGAAGGGCTGCTATAACCCTTTGTTCAACGGTCAGCTGTCTAACCGCATTTTCAAGATTCTCCCTGAGTATATTGCTAGCTTCGTTTTCCGTCTCCTGCCACGACAACGGCGTGAATATCATACGAACTGTTTGAAATAGCTTCCTAAAACCTAATTTCTTGTACAAACTCTGGCTGGCCTCGTTTTCCGGACGTATAACTACGAAAGGATTGTAACCCCTTTCGGCTACGCGTTTCGTCAGGTACCTACAAAAGGTTTTTCAAGAAAAAAAAAAAAAAGAAAGAAAAAAGAAAAATTGTATTCTCCGTATTATCAATAATGATATTTTTGTTGTTGTTGTTGTCATCGTTGTTATTGTTTCCGTTATTAATTTACTCGTAAAATGGAATAAATTGTCAATTGGTTATATCGTTAGAGCAATTTATTTTCCAATTAAATAATCCTCTTACCTTGCTAATTTAGTCCCGTAACCTTTCCTACGATACTCGGGCTTGGTTTGCATCGAGAACATAGCACCGTAATATGACTGCACCATCCACGCGGCTAAACTCTCTTTGCAGAATACTCCGCCGGCAGGTAAGGTCCTGATCAATCGTAGAAAGACCTCATGACTTTCTATGTCGTTAGCGGGATATAGCTCGTAAATTCCTTCAGCATGTTCGGCCTTCAATGGCAATACTTGAACGTCCGGATCGCTATCTTCCTCAGTTTCCTCGTTTTGATCCAAAAGTCGTGGATCTTCGCAAGCCCAAACATCGACAATGACCATGTCGACGTTACCGGTATCCTTATAGAATTCTACCAGCTTATTAGCGATGTTTATGTGAACGAAATTAATGTAAAGAGGCCTTGACCAGTCGATCAGTACATCCTCGTCGCGCAATAGATAAAGTTGTTCCAGTTGATCGTTAGGACAGAAAACTCCTACACTTTCGTATACCAAACCATGAGGCTGAAAAATAATATATGTAAACGTTAATAAAATTATTCCTTCTTAGTAATATGGTAGAGAACCTTGATAATGAGTTAGCAGACTTTTTTTGGCTCCATAGTGTCTGCTCAGAAAGAGAAAGAGAGAGAAAGAAAAGGAGAGAGTTGGATACTTGAAGGAGTAATTACTGAGAGAGCAAATATAATTCAAGATAAAATTAACGGTTGTCAACGGTGGTCGGATAGAAGATAGAGGTGAAAATAGAAGAGAAAGAGAGAGAGGAAAGACAAATTCGAGGACGAAGTAAAAATTTGGCGAAGGGCCAATTGTGAATATGGGCCAATCCTTGTGTACCCTAACTCCCACTCAACCTCTTCTCTCCTTCCCTCCCTCTTTCTTTTTTTCTCTCTCTATTTCTCTCCGACTGTCTATTTCTCTTTTGAAATACGTCGTTTCCAGACACAATCCAAAGCGAACTAGTAAAATGGCATTGAATGCCCGTTTTCACTGTGTTTGTCTTATTGCATCGTTGTTATAGGTATGTATATTCAATCAGGGATGTCATCGTTTTACAATTTACAATTTAAACTGCATCGTCCTTGCTTAAATCGGTTTCTACTTCACGACATAAGAGTGTGAGAGGATATGCCAAGAAAGAAGCAAAATTTACAACATGCTAGCCATCATCTCTTCTCTTCTTCCTTTGTTTTTCTTTTTTACTTTTTACTTTTTTTTTTTAACAAAGAAATGTATGAAACTTGAACGATATTTTATTTCATTGGCTCACGCTTGGATCATTTATGTGCGTATTTCTTTCTTTTTTTTTTCGTTATCTCGTACGTTTTTTCATAAGCGATGCACAAGCGAAAAGAATTTGACAATAATTCACATATGTGCGTTGTGTGTGTGTGTGTGTGTGTATAAATATATAAAAAAAATAAAATTTTGTTCAAACTTACAGAAAGTGTCATTCCAGGGAAGTGCAGACACATTTGTATGTTCGGCCATTCGTTTGGCACATAAAAATAGAATTCCCATACTTTATCCTTCATGTAGGTCAACAGTGTTTGATGGAACTGTAAAACGAAAGACGATTGTTAAGGATAGGAGAGAAAAAAAGAAAAGAAAAAGAAAAAAAAAGGAACACACTGAATCGTACAAAAGAATGTCATTTTATTTCGAACGCATAATGGTATAATATTTATCCTTTTTTTATTTATTTTAATTTTTGTTTATTTTTTTCAAATTAAATCAAATTGGCCCTAATATAATTAATCTGAGTAAAATGCAAGAATGTGAATAATCAAGATAAAAGATTGAAGATAGATGTTTAACGAAGAAGTAAATAAAACGGATCTGGCCGAAGGCGATGACTCCGAGACACGTTAAATCTTAAAATAACCAGCACGTGACGTTCAATGTGTCCAATATTGTACACGTGTACCAACAATATGCGACTTATTTTATGAAATAATCTTCTTTATTTTACTTCGGTATTCGATACCAATCGATAAGACAAGAATAATGGTACATTATAAAAATGAAAAACGACCTAAAGACGTTATAGCCATCGTCAATTTGTAAATGAATAAAAACGAAAATGTAAAAACTAACGAGATCTGTTCTAATATCTATACAAAAAAAAAGAAAAAAACATATTCCAGATATCATATTTCGTTATATATAATATGAAACTATTACTCAATTATTTTCTATTAAATATCTAATACACATCATTTCCAAATATTTCTTGTTTATTTTAAATCGAGTTAAATAATATAACTCGATAACTTTATACGTATTTCATTATGTAGAAACACGATCATTAATAATCTATGTATAAGAAAAAAAAAAAGAAAAAACTTATATTTATTTTACATAAAAATATACATACGAACGTATGCGCACGCGCACGCGCATGCGTACACGCACACGCACACGCACATGTACACACAGATACACCACATTGATACAGTTAATGCCCTACTATAAGAGACTATTAAATACGACAGCCAGCAGTATTATCAAATTTATTACCAATCACGCTTCATTATATGCGAGTAAAATTCGACGAACCTGACATTCATACAGAATTTCGTTTTCATGTATAATGACGAGCGAGAAATAAGATTTTTTTATCGCGGATCTTTTTTTTTCTTTCTTTCTTTTTTTTTCTCCCAAACTTTTTTCTTTTCTTTCTTTTTTTTAATTATTTCTCGAGAATTGATACACACACACACTTCCAAATGAATTAAATAGTCATGATAGATTCAATAGTTAATCCCCAAGCTCAATCGTGTTTTCGTCTCGATTGTATTACGTCCGTATAATTTTTATCCTGGAAATAAATCGGGAGTCTGTATCCTCGCGACATGCTAGAGGGGTATTCAAGGGTCAAGGTCGTACGGAAGCAGGCAAGCCTTCGCTTTTACATTCCCGCAACGGACGAATCGATGGACTTTAGAACGGACCAAACCCATCATTGAAAGTCTAGAACTTCCAAGAAAAAAATTTTCAAATTTATCTAATTTAACGATCCAAAACTCTTTCGTTTTATTTTATAAACTCTCCAAAGTCCAATATTAAATATATGTTAATTATATATTCTCCATAATATTAGTTCTAACGATAAACTATTAACACGTATTTTCTTTTCTTTTTTTTGTTTATCTTTTTTTCCTTTTTTCTTTTTTAAAAAATTACGCAAATACGTATTTAGTTAACGATCTATTACGATAAATAAATATATATATATATATATATATATAAATATAATATATAATATGTAAATATATATATATATATATATATATATATATATATATATATATATATATTCTTTACTCGATTTCGAAATAACACAGTTTAAAAAACAAGAGAATGTATAAATGATTTTTTTTCTCTTTAATCAATCTACTGTCAATGGAGAATTAGATGTTTATGACTAAGAGTCAACAAAATAATGACGCATACGTATAACAAGAGAGATAAGGAGAGAGAGAGAAAGAGAGAGAGAGAGAGAGAGAGAGAGAGAGAGAGAGAGAGAAGGTTTTTTAATGCAATCAATTAAAAATTAAATGTCCATTTAAAAAAGCAAAGAAGACATTCGTAATAGATTTTTTTCCAAGTCATCCTTTATAATATCGAATTTATTAAATCGCAATAAAATAAGCAAAGGTCGGCTTCGTAAAGATATTTAAATTTTTGCATGTGACAGATTATTATACGCAATAATTAAACACGATCTTCGTTGTGCACAATAAAGAAAAAAATAAAAATAAATAAATAAATAAATAAAGGAAAAAATAAGAACGAACGAACGGACCAAGAAAAAAAAAGAACAAAAAATTAAAAGAGGAAAAGAAGAAGATAAATTTACATTCCCACGGATATTATACGAGCGTATCTAATCATGCTTGTTAAGGCAATTATTGAAAGTTTCCGTAAAAAAATTCAGATGGGTTTCGGGTGAAACTGTGAATCGCTTACGTCAACGGGTTACGCTTGGTCTAGAATTAAAAGGAGTAAATCGATCGACGAACCGTATACATATGAATAGTGAAAGAATCTGGAAACAGTGAACTTTAATGGATACTCATGAAGATTCTTCCCCCTTTGACGCTTTGTCGTTGGAGTGTTGTGTTCGAAGCAGCTTTAAATCGTTTTGGCGTGGTGGCATAGCGAATATTTAAAATGACAGAAGAAGAGTTTCGTATATGTATGTATGTGCCTACTACGTATGTACGTATATACGTCTGTACGTATGTACGTATGTACATGTGTAAAAATATGTCTGTCCGAAGAAAACGTGCGAGAACAAGAGGAAGGAAACGAATCCTCGATATAAGTGGGAGAGATCCGAATCTCTCGAAAGGAGCGTGTTGCGCAGGTGAATATTAAGCCGAACTGGCTAAAGTCGAGGTCGCGAGATCGGCACTGCGGCGATTTGCGAATAGAGGAGAGCCGCAAGAGCATGACCCTGACCTTGGACTCTCTCTCTCTCTCTCTCTCTCTCTCTCTTCCTTTTTTCTCTTTCTCTTTCTCTCTCTCTCTCTTTCACGACTCCTTGGTACCGTAAGTCTACCTCTATGTTACGCTAAGAACGCGTTGTGTCGTGCCGTGTCGCGTCGCGTCGGTCTTTCTAGCATGATGAGAACGTTGATAGACGTGTACGTAGCTTTTCATGGACACGAGCAAGTAGTTACAGACATGTACGTATATATATATATATATATATATATATATATATATATATATATATATGTATATATATATGTATATGTATATGTATATGTATATGCATATACATATACATATGTAAGCATGTTAAATGTAGATTTAAATTACTGTGGTGTGCGTATCACGCATGACCTTGAACCTCAGCTAACCTAACGGTTGACATTTCGAGTAGATTACAACGATGCAGTTAACTCGTTATACTTTTAGGGAGGGGTAAACACACGTCTATGTTACACCTTTCCGTCAAAAAAGAGGAAAAGAACAAGAAAAAAAGAAAGAGAAAAATAAAGAAAGGACACACCAACCAGACAAGAGTTGATAGAAAAATCGTGATCCTCGTAAAATGGACATTTTTCGAAATCTTTTTGTTTTTCTTTTTCTTCTGATTTCAGTTTTGTTTTTTGTTCTTTCTTTCCATCACTTTTGTGTCCTCACGAAATCCATTTTCCTGAACGCTAACAGCGAGGAAGCGATACTTTAAAGTGCACCTTTTTTGCATATATATCCTTCTGGAAGTAATTACGATCGACATTCTTTTCTTCGACGATGAGATCGATCATGACGTATCCTTATCCACCATCTGAAGTAGAGAAATATATATATATTATGACGTATACGCACACGCACACACCTTCAACGAGAGGGGCAAGTGTTTTCCGAGGAAGTCGAGAAGCTCCGGCAGCTCTTCCTCCGTAAGCAAACGAAAATTACGACCTTGGTTCACTAATTTCGGGCACTCCATACTGAAATAAAAAATAATTAAATAATTGAGTTTTCAAATTATATATCATTCCGTCTTTATATGGTTTTATATATATTATATGGTTTAATAATATCGTTAAAATTTATAACGAACTTTGATTGTTGTACTCGCGAATCGAACGAATCACATTTTTCGACAATAAGTATTTCAATTCACAAGGTATCATGATTTTGATTGAAAAATAAAGATCAAGTCGTACATTTTCTTATTCAAATTTGAATTGATCTAATTCACGATGCATAAAACCCATTTGTACTGAGAAATTCTCTTATTACCTTCTACCGAATAAAATCAAATCTTCTATTTATTTGGATCGGTATTTTTAAACATTTTTATTTAAGTGTTATAAATAAATCTTGGGTATTCATAAATGAAATATCGATACGCAATACAAGTAATCAAGTATTACATCGATTAACGAAAAAACCATTTGATATTTCAATGGAAATATTAATATAATTATAAGTATAATAATAATATGTCGGTATTTAAAATATGTACGGTCAGTATTTATAATAAACCGAGACGCGACCCAGACGCGACCCAGACATAACCCTGACACTTAATTATTTATATTGACCACTTATTTTACAAAAGGAAAAAAACAAAAAGAAAGAAATAAGAATACTTATCATTGATTAAATAAAAATACTGACCAAAAGATTTTCATTTATAGAAAATATTCATTTATATCTCACGTTCGTTTTAAGGTACTCTTGTGTATGTGGGATAATAATAGGATGATAAAAATTTAAAGGTGTCGCACGAACGAACCCGATGCGATTTGAAATAAACTTAGTGATAAGAAATGCACGGAAGAAAGAGAAAAAAAAGAAAGAAAAGAAACAGACAAACGGCCTAACTAATTAAGCAGACTCTTACGTTTATAAGGGATAAAGATAATATAAATAAAAACATCTTTTTCGATCGGCAACGTCGATGACAGTCTTTTTGGATCTTTATGACTAACGTGATAAACATTGATAGAATGACCTTTAACGTGATAAGAAACAAAATGTGAAACAAAGCACGAATGAAAACGCGATCGCACACATGCGACGTTCACCGGTACGTACTCACGCACGCATCAAATCATTTACGCACCAACACGCATGTAAGACGCATGTAAGTACGTACGTATATATCAATCTTATTTCTTAAAATACTTTTCCTTTTTACATACGCATTATTTAAAGCCGCTTGAGTGGAACAGTTTGAATATGATCAGATACACGTGGGTTAACGCATGCATCGATAAAGACCACCATTCATTCATTCGAAATCGAAGAAATGTTTTTGTTCGTTATGATAAATTCTACAAATGATTTCATAATGACGTAATTCTCAGGCAATCGTGAATAGTTCCATTACAATCATGTTCGCATTTATAAAATCTAAATTGGTTTCGCATAATTGTAATCGAAAGTGAAAATTGTTATTATACGCTAACTATTCTAATCAAAAGCGAAAATTGTTATATTACATATCTGATCTGTGATAATACTTTTCTTGTTTCTTTTTTCTTTTCTCTAAATTCCAAAAGTGCAGTATCGTTAGTTTTTTAAACAGATAAAACAATCGAAATGTAATAATTTTTATTTTCTATTTAACGACGATTTTCAATGGATTCTGAATGAAAAAATCTTTTCTACAAACTCTGCTCTTTTCATTTGTCTTCCATCGTCGTTGTAATGATTATTAAAGTTAAGTCGATTTCAAAGGAATATCAAAAGAGTTCGATCGTGTTATATGGGTCATTGTAGACTTTGTGAAACAGATTCAGCAGTTGCAGTTGGTCTAAGGTTTCCAATTTACCGTCTATCCACGAGTCGTGCGGATATAATGCGGGAATAATACGCATAGTTTTACATTCGATAGACTCCCTTATAATTTACATCAACACAAAAGAAAAAAAAGGGGAAAAAAGAAAGAAAGCCCAGAAAAACGTTTATCAAATAATATTCATATTAAAATGATCAAAAACGTTACCATATACTCACTTATGTACAGTAAAAGATAAATTATGGGACTGATCAATTCGTTTATCTCGTTGTTATGATATTAACGGGTCGTTTAAAAATTTATCGTAATCACTATCAACAGGTATTCCAAACGATCTATATTAACGTAAATAACATGTATGGAACATGAAATTTAATCTCGTAACGTAATAATATAATAACTGTAATAAATATTCAATCAATCAGAACGTATGGAAATATATGAATTCAAATAACATTTGATGTAATTTATAATCGTGATGGAATTAACGATCGAAGGTAATTAATTGTTATTAGATTTATATACGTCTAATATGTATTATTGACTTATTATTAACGATACAAGAAAAGAAAAATAAGAGAAAAAAGAACACAGTTCCATCGAAGCGATATTATAAACTATAAGATTCCTCGATAAGACCTTTTCTAAGTTTTAACGTATTACGACAGATAGCTTTAATACCATAATCCAAAGACATCCCCTCGATGTCACAACAACGAAGCACTATGCTTTCCTATCGCATACCTTCATCCTTTTAAAAAGCCGCGCGCGCGCGCGTTTTATTTGATCTCTTTATAACACTTGTGTGTTAATAATAATAATAATAATAATAATAATAATAATAATAATAATAATAATAATAATAATAACAACAATAATAATAATAATAATAATAATAATAATAATAATAATAATAAGAGAGAAGAAAAAATAGGTAAAAAGGAAGCGAATCTTGTCTTATTGTACGTAAAACATTCAAATCGATATAGAAGAAGATAAAATTATTACGTTGCATTCGATTGACCCGGGAAATTGTCGAATAATTTTATCTTTCTCATTCAATGTTTAACACGAACGATATCTTTGAGTTATACGGTCAATGAGAAGTACTTCTTCTTATTTTTTTTCTTTGTTTTTTTTTTTTATTCTTTTTTTTATTATTTCTTTTCTCCTATAAGAAAAACAAGTGTGTGTGTGTGTTTGTGTGTATGTACTATCGATTTACCTGAATGAGCGGGGACGGTCTACGGAGGTGCCACACTAAAGCAGGCGAAGCACCACGAAGCACCGACGGCACGCGAACGAGTAAGAGATTCGAAGATACGTGTAATGATCCTGAACGTTCGCGATCGATCGATCCCCTTTCAAGGAACGTTCCTACGAAAGGATAAGAAAAAAAAGAACTTGTATCACAAAATGACTCTTCTGTTCTTTCGAAGACAAAAAGACAGAGAGAGAGAGAGAGAGAGAAAAATATATGTGTATATATATATATATATATATATATATATATATATATATACACACACACATATATATATATATATATATATATATAAAGAGAAAAAGAGAAAGAGAAAGAGAGAAAGCAGTACAGTGGTGACACGTCGAGGGCGAGACTGATCGCGGGCCTGTTGTCAAGGGGTTGTTTCAACGGAGGCACCCGCCCTCGCCGCCCCCTAAACCCGCACTGCTGCCCCTGGCTCACCGCCATCCTCCGAACACTGTCCGTCATACGGGTCGTCTTGGCGCATGCGTTTCCTTCTCAACAGTGTCGTATTTATCTCGCGAAACACCCTTTAGAATTACTTTTTTTTTCTTTTACCTAAAACAATATATATAATAGAATGTAAATCGAATGTAAAAAAAAAGACTGATCGGATTAATATTTAATAATTGTTTAAATTAATTCTATGTTTGCGTTCTAATGTGAAATATGGATTTCTTTTTTTCAAACACACACACACGCAAGCACATAATTTGATACAGTCGTAACGTTCAATCTAGCGTTCATTGTCGTTCGATGGTGTTAAAATTAAAATTTTAGTGATGCATGGTAAAGTAACGTAACGTCATTCTCCCCTCCACCCCGCCCGCGCAACTATTTACACGGTTTCGTATTCTACCTTGATGGACTTTGATGTCTTTTTTTTTATCATCATCCAATATATAATTGATAATCTATAAAGAATTTCATACTCTTTTTAACGACCGATATTCTCTCGAACATCGATTTGAAAGAAGAAAGAAATGTCGGGATACACGAATAGAGATAAGTCACGTGTTACATGGTTCCACCCTATATAACGTCTCGGGTATACGTTCTCTAGGGTGAATCAGAATCGGTTCGGTGCGGCACGATGCGACGGTTATGCGTCGCGGTTCCTCTCCGCAATCGGCCGGCACTGCTGTCCACAGCTTCCGCGCCGTTAGACGACGCTTCTCACAGATCGATTCCAGCGAAATTAGTGGTAGGACGGACGCGATTTCTCGCTTATTTTCGTTTCCTATGTACGTAGTCGTTAGACGTATCTATTTAAGGTTCTCACGCGTTATGAAGGAGGAAGAACGTTCGACGATGAGGATCGTATATATCGAAGAGCCACGTTGAAGTGCTTTTTCCTCTAAGGGATTTCGTCGATCAAGGACGAATTCGAAGACCTTTCGAGGACCGTCGATCAGCTTACGAGACAAGCATCTGTAAAAGAAATATAACTGTGAGAAAAAGAAAAAGGGAAAGAGAGAGAAAGAGAGAGAGAGAGAGAGAGAGAGAGAACGATAGAAGACGATGCATTTGCATCTTTAAACAATTAATTAAAATTTTTCGAATTTACTAGTAGTATATACGATCATTGAAATTTTTCGAATTAGGTCAAAGTTATTTTAAGGTTCGTCTATCTATCTGGGGAATTGTTGGTAATAAGCAAGAGAGAGAGAAAGAGAGAGAAAGAAAGGTTTGAAAAAGAATTTGATTATTTTGACTTACATACGTTACGACGAATTATGTAGCTATCTCGAAGGGAACGTGTTTATTTAATAATATCGAATCGATTTACGTGCCTTTCGAAGAAGAAAAATACTTGATGGTGATTCATTCTGATAAATCCTTTAAGGCTCTTTGATATGTGGACCAGCTGGTTCAGTGCAGGTACATGTTTTCTGCCATTTCTTTTTGAATAATCGAAGGGTTATTACACGTATAAAACACCCGTTAGCGTGTTGGAGATCTAATTATTTTTTTTCAGGAGAAAGAAACAAAACTTATCCGAAGAACGACGAGGGCGTTAACGATGGTGATACCATCTTTTAATGCTATTGATAACTTTTTACAAACGGGAAATTGTAGTTAAATTCTATTTCTCAGCTCGTATTCCCATTGTCGCTTAAAACATTATGCGATAAAAAAAAAAGGAAAAATGAACAAAAATTTTTCTCTTTTTTACTTTTTCAATTCTAGCACTTAACAGTGTTTTCTACAAACGTTCTTCGATTGTTAAATAACACGAATATGCTGTATTATTTCCGAAGATAATGATCGCGTTAACTCGTGCAAAGAATGCTTTAAATAATTCGTAAAATATATGGTGTAATTTAAAAATATTAAATCTTTATTGGACAGAATGTAATAATTTAAATTTATAAAATAGGACAATGTCGTTGATCGTTACATATCGTAGACTATTACAACGTTGAAACTTATAGTTTGATATTTCTTCGAAAGAACAAACGTACGTCAAATTCCCGCTCGTTAGTTTCGAATGTTTCGAAGATGGCAGCACCAGTATTGGTGTTACACAATCGCCATCTGTCAACGCAACTCATCGAACGGATAATATACGCATAAGCATTGAATAATACATATGTATATACATATATATAATACATATGTATATATATATATATATATATATATATATATGTATAATTTTTCTTGGATACTAACAATAACGAAAACATTATCGTATAAAAATAATTATAAATTTATTAAATCAGATCGTACGAGACATATACAATAGAAGTTGATCGTTAGATTTTTATTGATTTTTGCACGTGACTTCTATTGTAATAGCTTTGTAGTAAACGGTACGTTACTATGTATTTTCTTTTAAGAACACAAATACGTTAGCGATTACAGTCTCGACCTGTAAATATTTCATTATCCTTAGGATTGACCTCGTTTTTATTATTTCAAGCTTTGTTTTTTTTCTTCTGTCATTTCACGATTTCAATAAAACCATGCTATATGTATTATTGCACGAGGAAAAATCAATTCGTCGAGTATGGAAATGTATTATGCAGTAATGTTTACTCGTAAATGCTGATTTAAGAAAGTAGTATAATTTTTTACGAACATGCATGATAATCGACAAGCTTTAACTGCGCAATGCGCGTTTACTACATCATTGACAATCAAAGATAAATGTCGTTACGGACATATGAACACGTTGGTGTCGTTGCGGTAAAGGTTTTAATAATATTCTAAATTAAATATAAAAATTAATTTGTCGGTTGATAAGTTAAACTCTTGAAAAGTTTTATATTAGAAAATGTTAAAGCGTTTATAAAATTATATAATAAAAATAGTTTGAAAATAACATTAAATTTAGTGTTTTATGTATCATGAAAGAATGATTTTTGGTTTATCATTATAGATTATATTCATAAAGTGAGCATGTCTAGAAGAAAAATCGGTGGTGATAGACAATTTAACAACGTGGATTACACACAGCTAACTGAAACTGACAACGGCTTTATAGATTCACAGGTAAATGAGTAATGACTATTCAATTGAATGGTTTAAGATATAATATTTTCTGTTGAAAGACTTTCGCAAACAAAGAAAAATAAATAAATTCACAGGATGAAACAATTTTATGATTATTGATTTTGTAAATTAAAATATAACGTGTTCAAGGTAATCCAGGTTTACATCCATTAACGCTTAACCATCCCCTCTATAGTTTGTGAATCCACCAGTGAAAATACCATGGAAAGCCATCATGCTAGCTGCTCTTCTATTTGTGGGAGGAACTGTTTTACTTATAACAGGAAGCTTAATCATCAGCGGGCACATTGATTGCAAAGTAAAGTTTCTTTTTATTTGTGTAAATGTCTTGTAAGAATTGTTATATAGATATAAAAATAATATTTTTACAGACAATTATGTTCACTAGATTATAAATTATAACAAATTATATAGTATCATACAAATAATGTCAATTCTCTTCATACAATTTATTTATTTCTATTGCAGTATTCTGATCGAATATGGCCTGTGATTATTCTAGGAGCATTGATGTTTATACCTGGAGCTTACCATATGAGAGTTGCTATTTTAGCTTATCAGAAAGTACCTGGTTATTCCTTCGATGATATACCTGAATTTGATTAAGTTAGTACATATACATATACACATATTATATATATAAAGTGTATATATAATTACTCACATCCTTACATCTATTTTGACATATAAACAGTATTTTATATAAAGAAAAATAGTATAATCATATAATGATTTTATCATACTTCTAATGTAATATAAACTATGTTTTCTTTTTTATATTTTCTTAACTACTTATTTTAAATAAAAAATTCCCTGTACATTTATGTAAACTAAATAATTTCTTTTGCATTGAAGATTAAATGTTATTGTAATTACACTATATACCATTTTATTTATTCAAATCTCTTGAAAGAGAAATTTACTTAGAAATTTATTAATGATTATACCAATGTATTTTTGTATATAGATATTTGTCATAAAATAATGCTTGGATTCTAATTTTTAGACAATTTGTATAATCTATTACAAATATATCCAAAGATATTATAGATACATTATATAATGAGATTAATAAATGATCAGGTTTAAAGAATTGTTCTTAATCTTCTTATAAATTTTTATATATATCTGGGTCAAAACAATATCTTTAAAGTATACATTTTTATGAAACATAGTTCTTATAATGCAAGCTTTATATAATTTACAACTGACATATTGTCCAATTTCATTATTGTATCACTTACTTTTCCAATTATTGTTAATGATGGATTAAACCAAGTATGTAATACCTGTCTTACCAATTGTTTACTAATGTTTATTTGTTTTTTTTCTTGATCATAGGATTTTTCATGATAAAGATTTGCTTCTGTTGGTATATCCTATTAAACAACTTGCTTATTATAGAAACTTAGAAAGTAGTTTCATTATAATATAAGATAATATTTACCTCAAAAATAATATATATAGATAGCTGTATAGGGTTAGAACTATTGATACTATGACCAACATTCATGGCAAGTCTTCGAAAAAAACCCAGAAACATTAGATATATTTCTTCTTCCACCCAATCAGTATTTATTAAGATTTGTATAAAAGATGATATCTTTAATAAATATTATTTTATGTAGTTATATGTGAATTCAAACAATATAAAGAAAATAACAAAATAAAGAAATCATTCTTTTCTTTCTTTTTTTTTTTCATCATAAAACAAAGATCTTTAAATTACCTCTATTGTCCTATATATGCCAAGACCAGATGCATATTGATACAATCGTTGAGCAAGCATCATATCATTGTGAACTAAAGTTGCTATTGCAGCACGACACGTTACATTATTAACAAATGTGAAATTATATTCGATTATCAAATATCCCATTTTAATAATCAATTTAGTTTTTTTTTCTGTTAAAAATTTTAGCATCAATCTGTCTACATAACATGCAAGATCTGAAAGCATAAAAAATTATAAAAAATGTTTACGAAAAAATATCCATTCGTACTATTATACAATTATTTGTTACTATTAAATTAAAGCATCAACAGATTTTTTACCTATAGGCTCAAAACTATTAGCTTGATCTTTGACTAAAAATTGAAACATAAAAAATGCATATTCTGAAGATTCTTCACAAAGTGCATCCAATAAAATGCTTATTATCTTTGTTCTAAGATAATAATCTTCAGCATTACTTATAATATTCCAATTTTTACGATTTGTACTTATTATATTGCTTTCTGAAAATAATTAAATTTTACATAAAATATATGGTAAACTTTTAAAATTATAGATAGTATTTTTATTTGGTTTGTTACGTCAGGCTCAATACATGATTGAATTGACTGCTTAATATTTGAATTTTTATATCTAATTATAAACTTACGCTTAAGTAACATGAATGCTTTAATAGCTTGATTATTTGCTAAATAAATTTCAGCTGACAAGATAACAAAAGCAGCATCACGGTGCATATTACATATTTGTAAAGTTTCCATTAATTTATATGCTTGTATCCAAATTTCATCTATAACTAATTTCGTTAAAATATATATGGCAACATCCAATAATACTTTACATACGACATTGATTGCACCTGTTTGGACTTAAAAGCCCAAAAAAGAAAAATTATATATTTTTTATTATTAGTAAAAATAATTAAATTAATAAGAAATTTATGTACTAATATGATAATAATGTTTTATTATCAATGTTTTACACATTGATACGATAGTTTATTTTACAATTAAGAGAGTGCAATTATGCTTCATAATTGAAACAATTAATAATATAATGATTATTTTCTTATTCTTATTGATTTAAGTATAAAGTCAACAGTAATCTTTGATTAAAATATTGCTTGTTGTCTATATTAAAAATCTATAGAAATTCTATATTATTATGTATATAAAGTATACTTGAAATTACAAAGAAGCGTATTTTTAATTACAGTGTAGTATATCTCTTCATATTTTTTCATAAATAAAACAGCAGAAATCTTGTTTTTTAAAAATGTTACAGTACATTACACATCACAACATATTATAATTTACATATTATTACATAAGTATTTTTTAAAATATTGTACCAATGCATATCTATTGATTTTACCTGCACGTTTAATAATTTTAGATATATGATATTCTGAATGCTTTATTTCTGCACAGAATATTCGAAAACAGCAACGAGAATATAATGATTGATTATCATCTGTTTCTTGATACATATTTAACATATTAATAATATAGTCATAATCTTCATGTAATAATTTTTCCTTTAGATTATTTAACATCAGATGTAAGTTCCAAAATCTATTCCTGTACAAAGACTGTGGTTTAGATAAATTACCTATAAAACAAGTAGCACAAAAAATATTAACATATTAAATAGCTTATTATAATATCTTATAATATCATAGTTTTTTTATAGATATAAAAATGAAGTATTATTAAAGTTTATTAAAATATAAAAATGAAAAATTATTATTGTTTTATTTCAACACTTACTAATTGAGTGTAATTTATATGATTTGTTAGAAAAGCTTTCATTATTATCTACTGATTTTGGAGATGTTTCATCATAACAATTTTGATACTCATGTTGTAATAAATTATTAAAAGATGACATTAAATTTGTATCCAATTGATCTATTTCATTAGGATGTAATTTTTTTATTAAATTTATGTAAACATCTTGAATATTTCTGCGATTTATTATGCAATCATTTAATATTGTTTCAATAATTTTTTTGTCTGGCTTTACAAATTGAAGTAGAGTATGCAAGGTGTTCCAATATTCACCAGATTTTATTCTTGGTTTGATTGAAGTCAATATATAATATGGTGTTAAATTATCATTACAAGTAAGAGTTTTGCACAAACTACTTATTACATGATTTAGATTCATCCCTTTATTTACGAGTGCTCTTATAGTAGTAGAAATAAATTGTAAATGTACTCTTTTGTGTAAATAGAACTTTTCATATATATTCATAATAGAAGTTATATCAAGCTCTTCTACAGTCCGAATATATAGTAATTCTAAAAAATATATATGTCCCACAGACCATAAATAATCTATTATATTCGTAAGATGTTGCTTATTTTTATAAATAATTTTATCAATTAAATTTTGTAACTAAAATAAAAAAAAAAAAGAAAAAAAATATAAGAAATTTATATTTGCACTGAAAAATTCGTTATATAAGTTATTTATGATTGTAAATAGCATTAAGAAAGGTTTTACATACATCATGTTTATAATAACACTTCTTTTTAAGGCAAAGACCATTTTTTGTCATTCCATAACAATATCCCTTTATGCAACTTTTATATTTCCATGGTTGTATTTTCTCAATATGTTGAATTACAGCTTTATTATTAGAAACAATATTAACATTGTATGCATTGCAATTATTATTCAAAAGCAAGTTTTTGTTATTATTTACTGAAACAGAATCAATAGAAGTAATGGTTTTAGCATTTGCAAATAACATTTCCTTTGAAGAAATATCACTTCTTTGTATATTGTCATATTTTATATTGTCCTTCGAATTTGAAAATTCTTTATTTATTGAAATATCAGATTCCGCAATAGTATCAAATGTTTTAGTAGATTCTAAAATATTATGTTGTATATTTGTATCAGAAGTATTCTGATCTCTCTCTATCATTTTACAATCAGTCATTGCTTCAGTATCCTTATTTAATATAAAAATTTCATCTCTGAAAACAAATATTTATTATACTTAACATAATATTTAAAGTATTTAGTAATCCACACAATAATTAAAAATGTTAAAATTTTCAAATTATAATCAAATAATATTAAAACAGTTTTTAACATATATAATTATATAAAATAACATTAATATACTTACCGAGATGTGAATGTTTCGGCATATAACGAAATACAATCATCGTCACTACTATCATCTTGTGTTCTATTTTCTACTTGATTTTGGTCATCTAATTGTGTGCTGCAAGCTGATATTCTAGCTTCTTTCAAATTGTCTTTATCAATATTTTCTGTATTTGTACTATATTCTTTCGTTGGTACTGATTCATTCTTTTCATTCTCTAAATCAAATTTTGTGTATAAACTAGTAGAAACATCCTTCTTTGCATCAAAACCAGCCTTAATTGATTCTTGCATAAGTTGTACTTTATAAGGAATATTACTATTAGTATTATTATTAGAATTCAAAGTTACATGATTATCTGTATTTTGTAATACATTATTATCACTGATATTTACGTTATCATATTTGAAGAATGAATTAGAATTATCACTCTTAAATAGGAAATTATTTTTCGTATTAAAACTTTTTTCTTGTATATATGTTCTATTGAGTTTAAATTTTTTATTGCTTGGGTTATTAAATAGCATTTCTTTATTTTGTCCAAACCAGTTTCTTTTTTTATGAGAAACAGATCCACCATCTTTCTTAATTTGTAACATTGTATTTGTATAATTATCATTAATTGAGTTACAGACATTTATTTCAGCTATATTTGACGAATTATTAATTTGTAATTGTAATAGATTACTCTGATCGTGATTTTCAATAAACTCATGTACATTATCTACTGTCAGCCCGGCTACTCTACTATGTACTTCAACCAAGGAAGACTCATTAATGTCCACTTTTGATACTGTATTTGTAGAATAATTTATATGCTGTAAATTATTTGATATCTGTTTATTATTATTATCATTATGTTCCTTTACTAATACTATTAAATTTTTAATTGAAATATTATTTGTTATTTTTGGTACTCCTTTTTTTTCAGAATTTTGAATATCCATTTCTCTTTTATTTTCTGATGTCCATGGAACAATCTGCATTTCTTTTGAAAACTTTCTATGCATTTTCTCATCTAAACATTTATCTTTCAAATTTTGATTATAAATAAAATCAATTTCAGGATTTTCTTTGGAATTTAAATCTTGATTCTTTAATTCATTTTTAATATGTATATCAGATATTGATACTTTTTCCTTAGATATATTCAAAAATAAATTTGTATTACAATTTGTGGCAGCAATAGATAAATCTGTATTTTTGTGTTTCTCTGTACACTTAACAACATCATTTATATCTAATTTATGTTTTTCTATATTGTCATTATTAATAGAAGGTAAAGATTTAAGGGAACAAGTTTCTTGTTCTTTTGTATATGATGGATTTGTATCAACATTTAATTGTTTGTCTTTTTTTTTCGTTTCTTTTCTTTTCTTTGAGCCATTTTCTTTAATGGTTCTTGAGACAAATTTTTTTTTAATAGTTTTAGAAGAATATTTAACTTCAGAATGTATTAATTTTCTATTATCATCAATGGAAGATTTTTCTTTCTTTGGATTGATTTTGTTATCCATATTTATTTTACATTTATTAATTGTCTTTGCAGAGTTAATTCTTTTAGTAATCAAATACTGCTGATGTGATGGAATTAAATTGTCTGCAGCAATATCATGCAAGATGATACGTAGATCTTTCAATTCTAACTTTGATTGTAAATTTGTATATTGAATTGATAAATTTTCTTTCTTACGATTAGAATTTTCTCTTGCAATTTTTTTCTTAGAAGATTGAAAAAATTTCTTTCTTGTCTGCATATTTACTTTTTCTAACAATATATCTATTATTATTTATATACTGCTTTGTAATACTTTTTTTTTAATTTTAAAACAAATACAAATACAAAATTTGCAATATATATATATATATACATACATACATATATATATATATATATATATATATATATATATAATTATGTAAATTTTATATCAATATAAAATTATAATAATTTAACTTCTTTTTTGGTCAAGATACATTTATTTACCTGAACAAATAAAAATGGAAATTGAGAAAAAAAAGAAGAATAGATTACTTAGTTAAAGATTAATAGTCTTTCAATGAAAAGAAATATTTAATTGTATTACCTTTTTATTAAAAGTCCTGAAGTATATAGTGGATAAAATAATAAAAAATTCCTTTTCGTTCGTATAAATGACAACAAATTTAACGTTGTATTATCTCTCAATTAATGTAAATACATTATATAATTGAATCCTTATAATATTTGATCCATGTATATTCACCTACATCGTCCCTGGAAATATAAAATTCACTTTAATTATGATTTTTTAATTGATTTAACATCTACGCACTTTGTACGTGACACATGCTACATGAAATAAATACATTTCTTAACTCATATCCAATTGCCATATTCGATCGAGATACGATATAAAAATTAATAATTATGATCACTTTTTCAATCATGTAAGTTTTAGTATGTGATTTTAAATCGCAGATATAAGTAAAAAATAAAAATATTCACGGTTATCCAATGTATATACTACGATAAATACTTAAAACTTCTAAGCACCGCGTTCTTTCAATTTTTTCGATTATCGCAAGCAACATAAATCGATATTAAACATCGATTGGCATCTTTAAGGGTACTGATCATCCACATCACTCTCTCTTTCTTTATCATATGTTTTTTGTTTGCAGATATTATATCGTTATTCGTTTTAATTATTGTTTTTATAATCGAAGAAACGAATTAAATATGAAATTAATATAAAACATTGTTGAGATTATGGAAAATACAAATATTTTATATTTTATTTTTCGAGATGGTGATTAATCGATTTCATCTCCACCAATCATAGCTATCTTTTACTATCTCTCCTTCTCTTTTTCACTCTTTTTTTTACTTTCTTTCTCTCTCACCGTGAAGTGTCGTGAAGTTATTCAACGCATATACCGGATGTACACAAAATGTGGTCAATTTATTGTTTGATTATTTTCTTGTTCGTGGGCCAATCGAAAATATTTTTTGTCTGATATGACGTGGTCTAAAGGGGCCCTTAAGATGATTACAGTTAATTTTTTTGTCAATTCTTCTTTTCCCCGGAGTTTTCAAATTCGGCAAGTATTATATCATAATAAATTATTATAAATTATTATTATTATTTTTTTCTTATCTAAACCGAAGAAACGTTAAAAAAATAACATACTTTATCTTAATTAAAACGTTTGAAATGATATTTTTCAATAGCATATTTAAAAATGGAAAATAAATAACTGTTCAATCCTTTTTACGGCATCTACATGCATTGATGCACGAGTATGCATCTGTAATTAATTCTCCTTTGTATATTTTTCAACGTGTTGGAACTTTCAATTTCATTAGATGCGTTTCCATTTACACAAAGAAATGTTTACAAACAGTCAATAATGACTTAATACTAATCTACGTATATCAACAATTCCGGAAAATGTACAACGGCGTAACATGCGATATATGTACCTCATTAATAGGGACATTTTTTGTTATCTCTTTTTTTACGAAACTTTTTAATTTGGCAAGCATTATATTATAGTAAATTATTATAAATTATTATTA
This sequence comes from Dolichovespula saxonica, assembly GCA_911387935.1. Lineage (NCBI taxonomy): Eukaryota > Metazoa > Arthropoda > Insecta > Hymenoptera > Vespidae > Dolichovespula > Dolichovespula saxonica. The sequence continues at coordinate 8,607,793 of OU426998.1, read as the reverse complement.
TTTCTTTTTTCTAATCTAAACAGAAGAAACATTAAAAAAAATATTTTAATTAAAACGACGTTGAAAATGATATTTATCAGCTAAAATTTTTTCAATTATTATATATAATTATTATACCTCGTTAACTAGTATCATGTAATTCTTTTTTAACTATTATATATATATATAAGAAAAAAGAATAGTTACAAAAGTATAAATATATATAATTTTTAATGTTTTTTCTTTTTTGATTCAAATGGAAAAAGAAAAAAGATAAATTTTATATTTGCCGAATTCGTTTCAATATCTATTAAAAGATAGATGTAAAAAGATTTACAGACTTATTTATAAAAAATAAACTTGAATGTGACCTTGAAAACTTAAAAAATAAAAGAATCGAGAAAAAATTTATCGTAATCGTCTTAAAGCTTTCTTTGAATCGTGTTATACAAGTCAAATAAACTTTTGTTCGCAACGGAATGATCTAATATAAGCTGATCACATTTTGTGGTTCACCCGGTATATGTGAAATCATCTCAATTCAAGAACGTCCAAATTTCTTTGTTCTACATGAGGTAACATTTCTTTGAATTTCTAATGCGTAGGAGCCTTGACGATCTTATGTCCGCCCTGTTATGTCGACGACATCAGCGCTTGCAGCAAATGTTGGATGTTTTATCTTAACAATAAAAACGAATATTCAATTTTCTCGATAAATGAAAGCTTTGAATTGATTGAATATAATAATTTAAAAAAATAATACTTAATATTGATATATAAAATGAATATTTTACATTACAATTGTATTAAGTTATATAATTAATTAAATAATTTAACTTTAGAACTTATTATGAAATTAAAAAATGATTAAAAAGAGAGAGAGGGGGTGGGGAAGGAAAATAATGTGAAACGTAATAATTATGCGATGTAGTTTTAAAGGGAAAGAAGAAAAAAAATCAACAGCACACAATTTCCAAGTAAATCGTCCATTAATAGTAAAGTACTGATCGTATCCAGCGTTCTTTAATTTCGATTATTGGACGAGAATAATATGATAAAAATGGGAAATTTTTATGAATTGTAACTTTTTAACGTAACACATCGTTTGATTGTAATTATAAAATTTCGAAATAACGAATAATCAATTAAAAAAAAAAACGTTAATTTGCTTTTGCAATTCTGGGAGTGAATTTGCAGAGGTGATAAACAGAGAGACTATACATTTTGGAGTATTCTCAAGTATCTTTGATTTGGGGACGTTGTTTGAACTGGACATAGAATATGGATAACGTTCAAATTAGATATCCAGTAAGGATTATCTCAACAAGCTGTGTCCTACATCCATATTCTATTCCTTTGATTAAGTCATGCATTTCTCTATGACACCTACTTGTTTGAGAAGTTGTTTAGTTAGGATTCCATTCCATCAGGGTATCCTGTAAAACGAATCTGAATTTCCTATTCACAAGTTTATGAATATCGCCATCTTGGAAGGAAGTGTTACAATATTACAATGAGTGCATTTACATATCGACGCTTCATTAACACGTTTCATTAGTCTTACGAAAATTAACACATTTATCACGAAAAGAAGCACGTTTAGATTATGTTCGCGGTAAGTAATACGTTACGTACGAAAAATATTAAATTATTTTGAACATTGCTGCGAAAGGTAGAACGTTTCATTTTTCGTTCAATTAATTGCGTTCAATTAATTAGTCTTACGAAGAGTGGCGCGTTTCAAAAATGAAACGTTGCTATATATCGCGAATAATAATCGAAACGCGTTTCTTTTCGTAACGTATTACACCGTAACATTCTAGTTTTCCTAGCCAAAAAAAAAAGAAAAATACATAATGTGCTATTATTCGTCGCTAAAAATGAAAATATGTGTTACTTTTCTCGAATGAAATCGAAGCTTATTGTTTTTCGCGGTCACAAAATTCAAAGTTCTAATCTAAGTAAGACTAATGAAACGAGTTACATTTCGTTACGCATGTCGATATATTCCGTATATATGACTATGAAAACTAGGACATGTTTTAATATTCTGTCACGAACAGAAGCACGTTTCGATTATGTTCTCGGAAAGGTAGCATGTTCGACTTTAATCGCGATATAACCAGCACGATTCATAATTCGTCACGAAAAATAGTAATTTATTTTGAATATTGTTACGAAAAGTAGGACGTTTTATTTTTTGTTTAAATTGCGTTTTATTAATTACGATTCAATTAATTTAGTATTACGAAGACTGGCGTGTTTCGGAAGTGAAACGTTGCTACTTTTCACGAATAATGATCGAAACGCGTTTCTTTTCGTGGCGGATTAAATTGAAACGTTCTAGTTTTTCATAACTAAAAAATACACAACGTGGTATTATTCGTCGCTATAAAAATAAAATATGTAAATATTGAAAGTATATGCCATTTTTTCCTCAATTCGAAATCGAAAATTACTACCTTTCGTGGTCATACAAAGTTCAAAGTTCTAATCTACGTAAGACTAATGAATTTTGTTAGATTTTGTTAACGTACGTCGATATAGATTATATAAATGAGAAAAATAAAGAGAAAATGAGAAGGGAGAGGTGGTTCGTTAGTCAATGTAAAATTTATTTCAAATTCAAGACGTCCTCTAGAAAAAGTAATCGTTCCAGTGGAAAGGCAGAAATCGATACATTTAGCAGATACGGTCACGATCGAGACCAATTCGTCGAGATTTCGATGATTACAATGATTTTTCGAACGAAGTGCCAAAAATGGGGTGCGATGTTCGGTGTATTGCAGTCATACAAAAGAAATCGTCGTTTCTTTTCAAATCATTCCTACATGGGTGATGTGAAATGACAAAGGAAGAAAGAAAATTAAAAGGAAAAATATAATATAATAAAATAAAATAAAATAAAATAAAATAGATAAAATCGCATATACATATATTATAAACCACACTTCCTATAAACGTATATACTCTTACGTTAAACGTACCTAAGTAAATACATATATACATATATACATGCATGTATATATATATATATATATATATATATATATATATATGTATGCATATAAATATATATGTAAGTACCTATCGAAATCGTCGGATTGTTGAGCAGTATTCGAAACTTTGGTTAACTAGAGAAAAATCGTCGCAGCTTTTCAACGATACCGTTGTGGTTGTTTTATTGAAACTATGTATAAACAACGAAATTACAAGTACATCATCATGTGTGGTGTAACGTGTAAGGATTCTGCTTAGAAAGATCGTTGAATCAAGGCCTCTCATTGATTCAAATTCTTGCCTTCCACCTGTTGTTGTCGTTTTTTTTTCTTTTTCCTTTTCCTTTCAGTATTTTTTTTGTTTTTTTTTTTTTCCTTTTTCTCTTTCTTTTCCTTCAACTACGTGTGCAAACCATGTTGGTGCTACTGTTTTATTTTATTTTTATTTATTTTATTTTATTTTATTTTATTTATTTATTTTTTTTTTGTGTACTTACATCATACATGCATGCGTTTATATCTGTCGCTGTTATCGCGACGATGCGTTTTTTGTTTATTTTTTTTTTTGGTTTTTCATTTTTTCTTCTTTTCGTTTTTTCGTTATATTAATTCTTTTCATTTGTATTTGTTATAAATCGATGATTTCTTCTTATTTCCCTTTACCTTCGTACAGTTTTTCGTAAATAGACTATGGGGATTTGTCGATCGGTCGTCCGTATCACGTTTGAGTTCGATTTGTGGAAAATTTTTTAAAAGCAACGACGAGTCCTTTTCTGTCTCATTTTTTCTCTTTTTCTTTTGTTTTTTGTTTTTTTTTCTTTTCCTTTATGTTCTCCCTAAGATTATTCGTTTTGTTTTCACAGTAGATTTTTTCAGTCGCGTAAAAGTCGAAGATATATTTTCATAGGATGTGTAATACATACATACATACATACATACATACATACATACATACATACATACATACATACATACATACATACATACATACATACATACATACATCATACATACATACATACATACATACATACATACATACATATATAAGTACGTAAATATACTTCTCAATCGTTGACGCTGGAAGATTATCCACGATTCGGATATTATTATTTTATACATTTAACTCAACGATTTTCTTTTACTTCTTGGTACGATTTCAATCAATGTCGTCGGTAAAGAGTTATCGGCCGATGGCAAGTAGTGTGTAAGTGGCGAGTAATAGGTGATATCGGGGAAATATTTAAAAGACTCGATATGTAAGTGACTATAAATTATCTCATTTTATCCAGAATATAATAATAATAATAATAATAATAATAATAATAATAATAATAATAATAATAATAATAATAATAATAATAATAATAATAATAATAGTAGTAATAATAATAATAATAATAATAATAATAATAATAATAAAAAAAATAATAATAATAATAATAATAATAATAATAATAATAATAATAATAATAATAGAGTCTAGAGGATCGACCGTTGAAAAAGATCGCAACGATATCGTAGAAATTTTATAAAAAGTCTAAATAATAAAGGTTAACGTGGCAGTTATTGTTCGGATTATGTAAATCGCTTTTTCTTCTTCTTTTTCTTTCTTTTTTATATTTTTTTTAACGCATTGCGCGCATCTCTTCTCGCGCGTTGGAGATATACGTAAGTAAGAAAAATTGCAATACTTTTTTGGACAACGTCCTATATTATTTTTTTTAGAATGAAGAAAAAAGAAAGAAAGGAAGAAAAAAGAAAAGGAAATAAAGGAAAAGAGAGAGAGAGAGAGAGAGAGGTAATAGAGAGAGGTAGATAGAGAGATAGAGAAAAAAAAACAAAACAGACAAAAAAAGAACGAAAGAGGAAACGAGAAATTTTCTCTCGTTCGATTACAAATCCGGTGTTCACCAAACGAGATCATGATCGTTTTTGGACGATAGTTTCGCTAAAGATATACATATTTTATATATTTTTATATGTATAAGTGTCCTATATTTTATTGGATAACGATCAGTTAAGAAAAAGGACTTGCAAGATCGATATCCATATCCGACGATGATCGGAATGTTTTCCTCCATTAAATATTAAAGAGAGGAGTAAGACGAGAAGGAATTCCTGTGCGATTGTTGATACGCTTACTTCTATCACAGCATTCGATCATAGCCCGCTAAATCGTTATAGACCGATCGTCCTTCCCTTCGATCAGGACTAATTGTATATATTTTTCTTTCCTTTCTTTTCTTTTTTCTTTTTTTTGTTCTTCCGTTATTATCCTTTGTATTGTATTATTCTTTCTTTCTTCGAGCATGAGTACACGAGAGAATGGTCTATTAACTTTTTTTTCTACTTGTTTTTCTTTCTTTCTTTCATTCATTCATTCATTTTTTTCTTATCTTTTCTTTCTTAAACAATAATTTCAACTATACATACATCCAACTCTACTGGTCGGTCCAAGCTTTGCTCGATCGATAATCAAACCTAGATTACACATGTGATTTTTATCTATGCGTTAATACCGTTCGCCTTTAAATGATTATAAAGTTGGATTAGGTATAATAGGAATCATGTACGTTTTTTTGTGTGCGTGTGTGTATACGCGCATGTGTGTATGTGCGTTTTCGTAAACACACGCAAGCGCGGTATATGTGTACGTATATATGTATGTGCGCGCGTATCCTTCGTAAGGTCGCCCGTGATAAAATAATGATGCCCCTAGATCGACGGATCACGACGTAAGTTAGTTTGTCCTTTTAGCTTCCTTTTATTTATTTATTTGTTTGTTTATTTTATTATTTATTATTTGTTTTCTTGTCGAGAGACGAGAAAGACGAGAGTGAAAAATATATTTTTCGATATTATTCGAAAAAGCATGACGCAATGACTAGAGTGTGAATGAGTAAAAGCTGCGTTAGATGGCTTTCATGATTTTTATTTATTTTTTGGTCGTTCGAGATGATACGGTTGTTTTGAGTCCTTTTCTTTTCTTTTCTTTTTTTCTTTTTTTCATTTATTTTTATCAAAAAAGATATTCTTCGCAAATTCAGAGAACGAGATAAAAGAAGAACTCGCTCTTCTTTCTCGTTCCCGTTTTTCTTTCTTTCTTTATCTCTTTCTCTCTCTCTCTCTCTCTCTCCTTTTTTATTTTTTTTCTCTCTCTGTCTCTTTCTTCTAGCAGTTTTCGACTTTGTTGCAAAAAGCAGAAGTTCATCCCTCCTAATCATCACTTTTCGCAGCTCGCATTTATTATTTACTACAAAACGCGCATATTTAAGTTTACCGTCGTAGCTCACGGATAATAATCCTTTTTTCCGAGAATAATGGAACTTGGTTGGTCTCTATCGCAAGAGTGCGACTAATGCGAGAGATGAGCTCGACAAGTAGGACGACGTTTCTCTCGACGATCGATGAAATTCTTATCTCCTGGCTACCCTTGTATTGCCAGGGGAACATGGTAATTAAAAAAAAAAAAATAAAAGAAAAAGAAAGAGAGAGAGAGTGAGAGAGAGAGAGAGAGAGAGAGAGAGAGAGTGATAGAGAGAGAAGAAAAAATGATGAAACAAAAACTAACAAAAAGAAAAAAATAAAAGAAAAAAGAATTCTCGTGTTTTTCGTACACTTCTCGGACGCTGTTAGATCCAGTTAACGAAACGAGCACGTTCTAAAAAGTCATTGTTGCGTGCGTTTGGTACGTTCAGATTTGTTAGAGCGTCGAACAGATTTTAAAAAGTATTCATAAAGAATGAAACAACGCAACAGAACTCCTCTTAGCGCGTACTCGTTGATAATACTCCGTCGATAATTTTCATTTCTTCGTCGTCAATAATCTTTTTTTTCCGTTTTTTTGTTCGTTCGTTCATTTGTTTTTTTATATTTTTTTTTAAATTTTTCTTTCCTTCCTTCTTTGTTTATCCTCCATCGATAATTTTCTTTTACGCGTTTTATCTCAGCGAGGTAGGCAGATTAAAAATCCAAACTATTCACACGGTGGTCTCGATATTGGTAATGGCGTATTGTCAACAAATACTATCCTTCCCGTAATTCTCCAAATACATTTCCTGCGGTGTTGGAAGATTGTAACGTCCGCTTAATCTGCTCCCAGTCAAACCGTTGTTATGGTGTGTGTGATTTACGTGATGATTTACATTGAGCGCAGCGTTCTTCTTCTTCTTTCGCGTTTTGTGACGATATAAGCAATACTTAAGACAACCGGTCGCCAACAAAAGGACGAAGAATATACCGAGGGCACCGGCACCAACGGCGACGTAAAGCAATGTTACACCGAAACGATACGAACAGTTGGTTTCCTCCTCGTCGAAACCGGATGGACAGTTACGTACACCGTCGCACCAAAGGACCTGGTTGATGCATGCCTGAATCTCCGGGCACCTTTAAATATATAAAATAAAAAATTTCGTATTTACAATTGGAGAGATTGATGTTACAGATAATATATATAATAAGTTTTATTAGTCACACCTATAAGGACATTCCTCCGTAGGTGAGATCGTAAAACCAACGTTGGACGATCGTTTCGAGATAGCCATCCAGGTAACGGCATAAAAGCCCGGTTCTCTTTGAAGGAATTCAACGACGAAGCTTCTCGAATGTTGTTGCATCGCAACGGTAGCATTAACTGCACTGTAATTCCAACCACCGGAGAAAAAGTCGACGGTTCGGCTGGTATCGACGCCACCCTCTGGACATATAACACTGCGTTCTTTAGTATTTGCCGCCGAATATACGATTATTCGATTGAGAGTCGTACATTCTTCAACGTTGTCGAGATTAATGCTATAACCAGCGGTTCGTAGATATAGAAAGTTCATACGCGGGTCCTCGGGCTCTATCAGCCAGGGCTCGTTCACGCATTGGGTTGCCGTTAAGTCTTCCGTGTTCGTTAGAATCTCTTCGACCGCGGCGATACCAGGTATTACACGTGGTAACGGACTTCTAAGTGATATCTCACCGCTGGTACCACGTAATCGACGCTCTTCCAGCTTCGTCGAGCAACCCTGTTCGCTATTTTCCGTATTCATTGGAACGAAACGATATTCCCCTTCGAAAAAGTAATCCCTGTAGTCTTGCGTTACGTTCATCAATGTCACCGTAAATCTAATTTCGATGACGTTAGATGTTAGACTCCTCAAGACGATCCTTTCGCTGACGTTCGAGCATAAACAGTCACGTATCTGTAAATATAATAAAAAATTAAATTTTCCTAAGTGACATTAATTTAGTCGTTATTTTCTTTTTTTTTAAGATTAGAAAATTTCGTGTTATTTTCGATAAGAATTTATTATATAAAATTATGATATTCCTTTTAATTAATATCGTCATTGTAATCATTGAAATCGTTGTTTGCTTTTTAACCCTAGTTGTGCACACCTCAAAATAATTTCAAGTTGTGCACTTGCGCTACTGGGGTGTGCTACAACCCAGGGACTTTGAACAACTGTCATTTATACAGAATGAATAATTTTGGCTCCAAAAAATACTGTATATTCTTTGAAGCCTCGAAAATAATTTGAACACGCATTTCCAATTTTGTCCTTATAAAAAAAATTCATGAATTATGTAATGCGCAAATTGCTTTATTTGAACTCAAAGTTGATCTGGGGTGTCCTATAACCCCACAGGTACAACTAGGATTAATTTTGAAAGGAAGTAATATACGTATGTATATAAACATAATCCTAAAGGTAAACGGAAAAGCTTATATTTCATAGATCATCAGAGACTCACCAATTCAACCTCGTGCCAAGGATACTCAGTAATGACGAGTTCAGCTATACCAAACTTTCTTGGCTCGCCAATACGTCTATCGCAAGTCCATCGATTGACGAGTGGATCGATGTAAGAGGTACAGATTTTATCACCAAAGGAAGCTCTGTCAATAGATAACTCTATTCTATGTTCGGGTTCGGACTCGAATCTGTAAACGCAGCTGAGATTTTGCGTGCCACCTCGGCCGTAGAGAAACACGCTCTTAGGGGATGTGAACTTTCCGAAGTTCGAGACGATCGATAACGAAGACGAAGATGATGAGGATGACGATGATGTGGAAGACGAGGATGTCGGTGACGCCATTGAAAAAATGTGATTACAAGATGTTGCCTCGTGAACGAATTCATAACGTAGGACGAAGCTTATCGGATAAAGTGCACTTCCTTGACGAAGAATGTGTTCCAAAGTTAGATCCCTACCGGTTGAAACGTAACTCTCGGTCAGACTGCAAGGGCGCGTGTGACGACTGCTATTACGTAAAAGACTATGATCGCATAGTCGTGGAATGTCATCCTTACAAAATTGGCCCATCAGTGTGATGTTCTGAAATAAGAATACTTTATCATCTAACCATTGTCCGTAGACGAAGGGATAATTTAGATATTGTAAGCTTTCAGTTGAACTGGGACGTGACTGGAACAAGTTCAATTTTCTTTTCGCATAACGTCTGATCTGATTATACGAGAAAAATCGAAAATATCCGATATTCGCGTATATCTCGATACACGTAGAGGAGGAGGAGGAGATATAGGAGGTGGAGATGGTAATACTGGAAGGTCTTTTTTTATCGACCTCTAAATCAAGAAAATTGTTGGTAATAAATTATGTTAATGTCACTAGAATCTTTCACGTAATTTTCTTTTTCTTATTTTTTTCTCAAGAACTAAAATAAAAAATTGAACTGGTCAAAAGATACGGTCGAAATAAATCGATGGTATAACAAAATTTGAAAAATTGAATTGTAGTATGGGAATAGCGTTAAATATTATTATAAACAATATTTAATATATAAATTATAAAACGATGTAAATGCAATAGAAAAATATGAAAAAAAAGAAAAATATTAAAATGAATTGCCTTTTATACGAACAATATAATTACTTTAAGTATTAGTTCAATCAGAACAATGATTTGTAAATTGTATGGAGAGAAGTTACAAATATAACACAAATGGGAAATTTAATTTCGTGAATCCCGTATTAGCAGGTATATATACATGCGTCTTATTGGTATTTAATTCAATTAAAAAATCTACATTTGAATTAAGCTACCGCAACCATTTCTATTAAAGATAATTAAGGAAAGATCTTTAATTAAAATAAAAAAAAAAAAAGATCACAATCGCGAAAACAAATTTTAAGACGAAATCGTTGTTATATCGTTAGATCAGTGCACACTTTTAGATGTTATACGGTGTCAAATGTAATATAGTAATTCCCGCATTACAATCATCTTCTTCTATCGCAATTCTAAATCAGAGAAAAGTGATCCTTGAAAATTACATTGAAAAATATTATCACGTTCGGTCGGAAGAATCAACTTTTTAGAAATGTCATACCTTACGATTTGTAACAAGCTTATTCGAAGCATGATCGCCATCCCATATCAGCAACTTAGCGTTACAATCGGCACCAGTGTGAAGATTCGCGGCAAGTTCAGCACTGGCTGCGTAATACTTCACGAACGAAAGCCAAACTATCTCGTTTAGTTTCCCTTGAAAGTGATAACGGCAAGTAGTGTTCGGCGGTAGAGAATGCTTCGGATTCTCCAGTATTCCCAACGAGCTTTCGTCGCTCGATATATAAAAGTCACAGTTGTCGTTCTCCTTCACGAAGCTTCGAGATTTCTCGTCGACGAATAGCACCTAAGAGATTTCGATGAATTCGTATGAGCGATATCGGATAAAATCGAAGTTTAAACTCTTACGATAGGTATATGCATATAAAGTGTTTCTTAAAATCACCATTGGGATTTGTTTATCGAAAATATATTCTGATCTTATTTCCATCTTTTTATTGAATATAAATTATGTAAAAATTATTTCAATTGTACATGTGTGTGTGTGTGTGTGTATGTGTGTGTGTGCGTGCGCGCGCGATGTGTAGAATATTCGTTGAAAAAATAGAACGAGTTAATTGACGAACGTTTACATTTTATAGAATTTTTTTTTCAATGCTATTGATCAAATTAAACACGTTCGTGGATAAAGTGAAAAATTCAATTTAGTTTGAGTTTTGATCCTATCAGTTGGATTTGTTCGATTTCGATGAATATCTAAGTCTCGTTGAAATGTGAAAAAAGGAAAAAAGATGAGAAAAGATAAAAAAAAGAGAAAAAGAAAAAGAAAGAAAGAAAACGGACGAATCGAAAAATTCTCGAATAATCTCACCTGAACTTCAAGCTCGAATCCTGGAAGGAACGACAAAGGAACAGGGTGAAATGGATTATCGTATGGCGAGGTGTGAAATTCCAAAAGCATTGTGTTGTGACTACTGACAATATCCGGCACTGCGTCCCCGCCACATAATCTCACGAGGACCCTGTCGGAGGTGGAGCCACCGTCGTACACAGTTAAGTAATCTTGTACTACGTTGCACTGATCCCAAACTCTGCAAAGAGATAAAAGATAACATAAACGAGGAATAGCAAAAAAGACGAAAGATGGAAAAAAAGAAAAAAAAATACAATAACGAAATAAACAAGTTTCTCGCGCGTTTTTGGTTTGAATCGGGAAATAAATCAACAAAAAAAAAATATCACGCGCGTACTATCATTTCGAAACTGAATTTATTTATTTATTTATTTATTTAATCTTTTTAATTTTTTATATCCCTATATCTTTTTATTTTTATTATTATTTCTTTGTTTGTATTCGAACGATAACAAATATGAGAGAAACGTAGATAATGGTGATGTCCCCCATTGTTCACGATATATTCTCCGTTTGTTAGTAAATAAAACGCGTTGATAGGATAAACGACGTCGATTTTTCACGATTTTGCTCTCGGACCTTTCGGTTCATCACCACCAACATCACCATCCCTTTCCCCATTTCTACTCACCCAGGACAACCTCGATTACGCATTTATAGGAAAGTCGGAAGATTTATTATTGACCGCGACGCGAGTGATACGCGCGGGAAATTTAATTCGATTTTAAACTCCCCCGTTCGTACATATACAATGCCTACCTAGAATACATGTATACATACATACATACATACATACATACATACATACATACATACATACATACATATATATATATATATATATATATATATATATATATATATATATATCCTATATACATATATTTCAAGTGGGACGAAAAGTCCCGCCAATTTCGAATTACATTGGTACGTCGCATAAATTATGTAAAACGTTCTATCTGGTAATTGAAATTTTGCGTTTCCATTGACGATATGAGTTTTAATTTTATGAACGACAATCATCGTTTATTATCGTTGATATCTATAATATTGTTGTCATTATAATCTCATCATTGTGACGCGTGACGTACTATGCTTGTTCGAGATTCTTCTTTATCCTTTTGTATTTAATAATCTTCTGTCTTTATCTTTATTTTTTAAAGTAACAGAAATTAAGAACAAAGAACAAGAAAAAGATAAAAAATAAAAATATAAGATCATGCTAACCCATATATTATTTAAATTTATCACGTCTACGTGGTTGGCTAGCATTAGGAAAATTTCATTGCTCGAAAGGTTTAACACTAGACCCACTGACCTATTTTCACGACATCAGTCCTTGAAAAAAAAAATATTTCCTTCTTTTTTTATGATTTATCGTAGTATGTTTGTTATGTTAGTATATACATAGTTCGTACTTAACAGCAACGAAATATCAACCTAGTTTTACCAACGACCGTTGATATGACTGGATACTTGAGAACAAAAAATAGTTCACTTCGTTATTATTCTTAATTTATTTTATATTACAATATATAACAAGTTGACGAAAATAATTTTTTTCTGTTAATTATCTTTCTTCAGTACTATCATTCTTCAGTGTAGTAATTATCATTCTTCATTAATCTTTTGCGATTTTATTTTGACCATTGGAGTATAACGATCTTCGGCTTGAAATAAATAATTATTGTTTTCAGTAATAAAACTGATTTAATTTATACGACAAATTCTGAGCAGTAATCGTCAAATAGGAATTATCAATGCGACCACTTATCGATCGGTTAAAATTTAATGATCGATAAAATCATTTGACTTAATCATTGTCTGAGACAAATGATAATTGTTTTTCACTGTTTTAACGAGATCACTTTAGTTCTGTAACAAATGATCTAAATGAGCCGGTTGATAACGATAAAAGCGGTATATAAGTCATTTGATATATTAGAAAGACATATTTCGTCTCGTATTAATTCATAATATGAGTTATTACATTTAATACTTTTCCTTTTATTATTCCGTTTGTCGATATAGAAAAATACAATAATTTTTAAATAATTCCAATCGATAAATATGAAAACATGTAAATGATTATGTAAGTAAATACATACCTCTAAATTAAAAATACATATTTATGTATATGATTTATATCACTTTTATAATTATCAAGTCAAATGTATTACAGAGAGATGAACAAACGGACAGATACACGCGGAGAAAGAAAAAAAGAGCCGGATAGAGATATAGACAAAGACAGAGAGAGAGCGAGAGAGAGAGAGAGAGAGAGAGAGAGAGAGAGAGAGAGAGAGAGAAAGAGAGAGAAAGAGAGAGAGCAAGGGAAACAAAAAGACAGAAAGAAAAATAAAGAAACGTACCTAAGTATACGTTGACTCCTATCATACTTGACGATTTGATCCTTGATGTGTATCTTGTGGCTGTTCCGTTGACTGACAGCAAGAAGTGCTCTGTGCCCAGGAGGTGCACGATTCTGTTCTACGCGATAGTAACAGGTGACGTTCCTGGGATAAACGCCAGGATAGTTTGGTGACTGAAGCCGGCAGGCACGAGTGTCGCATTTGGTTAATACGCGATCACAGTAGGTACCATTTACCAGTTCACCCCGCCAAGTGGCCATACTTGTGTTCCCGTACCTCAGATGTGCTTCGCTCCGTTTGAGAAACTTGTACGACAGTTGGAAGTCGAAGTTGTAACCGATCCCCTAAAATTCAAGATTATTACCCTAAATCTCTAGCTATTATTATCCTACGTCTAACTCCCTCCCTCTCTCTCTCTCTCTCTCTCTCTCTCTCTCTCTCTCTTTCAATCGATCGATATCTATCGTTTGCTTCCTTATTCGCTCGTTTCACTTTCCTAAGATTATCGAGACGGATTAATTGGAATAATTTGATCAACGACGAGAACGATCCTCGAAGTTACTACCATCGTGATGAGCAATATCCTGTTTCAAGTGGAAAC
>OU426998.1:8583621-8586121 GCA_911387935.1 Dolichovespula saxonica | reverse complement strand
AATAATAAAGTGGTGGTTGATCGAGATTGTAACGTTGTAACGTTGAATAAGAGAACATCCTTTGTATATGTTTACTACCTGGTTCTATATAAATGAAACGTATATAATATATAGAGACGTAAACACACGTAACAGGGTCTGGCTTATGTACGGAACACTAATATCAGCATGTACATACCTATATATACATATATATATATATATATATATATATATATATATATATATATAGGTACACACACATATATGTGTATATATATCTATATATAAATATATATATGTATTAAATATGTATAATAGTATACATCTCCGTGGACGAACACACTGGTAAGAGGAAGCCTGATAAAACGCAACAAGATTTAAGCAAGAAGGTGCTCTAGCGCGGCACGGGCGACGTTAAAGGCCCTGTTTATTAAGTTGGAGGAAGCGAATCTGGGCCAAACCCGCGAGAACGTGTAGCGGAAAGTAGAATATGGTAATTTGGACAGGGGCAACTGCCTCGCTTCGCGAGTAAATACTGGAGAGTCAGTATGAATGTCACTTAAATTACGCGCTCTGGGAAACTCACGTTCTCATGGGGCCGATCGAGCGTCGAAATTATGACTCTTCGTCGTTAAGTCGTTAGGATCTAAGCTAAAGATGTTCCTTTAAAGAAAATAAACGTAGAAAAGAGAAGAAAATAGTATAGTAGATAGGAAAGTTTAATAAACACTTCAGCAACAAAACAAAATATACGTAAAGTAATAACGTACATCTTTCTTAGTATTTTTCTTTTCTTTACATAGAAAAATATTCTTTCGCAGTGTAGGAAAAAAGAAATTTTAAGAAAAGATAAAAAGGTCGATCTTCAATTATTTTCTATATATTATGTAAAATATATTAAATTATACATTTCGTTGATAATTATGATCATTAACGTAGGTATTACCTACGTATGTATACGAATGTATACATCGTATGTACGTATACTTGTAAATAGAAATTCTTTTATGCCCCTTTTGATAGGTAACACGTTCGATAATGAGTGTAATAATGAATCGTGTATATATATATATATATATATATATATATATATATATATATATATATATATATATATATATATACGTACATACATAGGTACGTATTAGGGTACATATTTAAGTTTAACTTATATACGTACTTATATAAGTTAAGCTTAAAAGACACATTTTACAAAATATTTATTCGAGTATGGAGTGATATCGATTTTTTTTCGGTCGAGAAATATATCTATCATAAAATTGAATAAATCGAATAATTAAATGTTTAAGAAAATTAAACACGATTGCGTGCATGCATGTGCGTGCGTGCGTGATTAATCAATAATCTCTTATCCTACCCGTAACTAAAAAAAAAAAAGAAAAATTAAAAAAAAAAGGGAAAAAGAAAAAAGAAAAAAATCATTTATTCGGCAAACGAGTGTAACGAAGAATAATTTAAATATGTTGCGACGATTTTCATTGCCGTCGAATACCCAACGAGAATTCATTTTCATCGCAACGATATACACGCCATTGCAAAATCGTTAATAGTTGAAAATTGCGCGCGATCGCCGAAAAAAAAAATAAACGATGGAAAAGCGACGCCGTTTGCACGGATTATAAACTTATATATATGTACACTCACACACACACACACATACATACATATATATATATATATATATATATATATATATATATATAAACATATACTATAAATATATGTACATACACATAGGTACATTTTTATTTTTCGTTCGTCGTGCATAAAGTTTAATTAATGCGCCGGTTCGTAGCACCAGTATTTCCTACGCGTTATATGTACATATATAAAAATGTTTATAAGCCGCGACCGGATTTTCTGTCATATTCAGATAAAACTTTGCGGCCCATTGTAGGGACGGCTCAGTCGGACGTTGCACGAATTTAAAACTTTGCGGTGGATATTCGTTTTCTATTTCTTTTTCTCATTTACCCTCTCCCTCTCTCTCTATCTTCCTCCCTCTCTCCCTCTTTCTCTCTTTTTTTTTTCTCTTCCCTCTTTTTTGTGACTCTAATTCTCACACCATCTGGTATTCGCCAGTTTCTCTCTCTCTCTTTCTCCGTCTATCTCTCTCACGTTAATAGTGCTTTACCAGAGCTTCTCCCTTTTTAACTCATCGAGCTTTAAATTATCTGCGTTGCGGTTTTATGGCATAAAAAGAGAGATGGAGATAAAAAGAGAAAGAAAGCGGACGCGCGCGTAAGAGAGAAAGAGAGAGAGATAGAGAGAGAGAGAGAGAGAGAGAGAGAGAGAGAGAGAGGGAAAGAGGGAGAAAGAGAACAAATAAAGAAAAAAATGAAAATAAAAAACGTACGATTTGGAGATACAGAACAGTTTTCATCATACTTTTCCTTCCGTATCTGTTTTCTTTTATTTTTCAAGGAAAGAAAAAAAATAAAAGAAAAAGAGAGAGAGAGAAAGAGAGAGAGAGAGAGAGAGAGAGAGATAAAATAAG
>OU426998.1:8576121-8578621 GCA_911387935.1 Dolichovespula saxonica | reverse complement strand
TCTATATTTCTCTCTCTCTCTCTCTCTCTCTTTCTCTTTCTTTCTCTTTCTTACACATTTCCTTCCTTACTAGTTCCCCATCGTTCTCTTTTCCTCTTTTCCTCCTTGGCAAGCCATTCCCAACCCAACGTGTCTTTCTCTTACTTCAGGGAGTTCTATTCCGTTCGTAGAGATGGAACTTCGTTCGGAGCGTAGCTCACGAGCGAAGAATAGAGGGCGATTGTTAGACATCCCCCGATTAATCTACGACTTCTTTTCCTTTCCTATCTTCTACTAGCATTACCCACCACGAGTAAGACGAGCTCTTTCTTTCTTTCTTCTTTTTTCTTTCCTTTCTTTGCCAGTGATTACGACCTAACCTCGGTGATTCTCACCATTGTAGAGTGTATCTCCTGTTGAGTTGTGATAATGTAATATGACATTTAGGGTTATCAAATGTAATATGATAATGTAATATGACCTTTAGGATTATCGAATTTATTTATATTGTATTGTCGTTATATCAATGTAAAAATTCTCTAAGACGATATATAAATGAATATTTTTGCTCTTTTGTGCAAATTATAAAAATTCTTACAAATGTTTATAAATGTACGATGATCATGTGTGCTCGTTTCGGCGTGTCTACGTACGTGATAATACGTTTTGTTATTTTTCATCAATTTTAGTCTCATACTACTTGCTCGTATATATCTATCGAATAAAGGAGCGAGTTCGCTTATAGGAAATTTCTTGCCTCGTTACTGATAAGGATCATGTAAGATTATCCCGTAAATAGCTTTTCCTGTCTTCGGGAAGCTGTATCAAAAATCGATATAGAATCTGTATAAAACGAGGAAGTTACCGTGAAATCTACGAATTTACCAACAAGAAAATGGTTCATCGTGAATCGAACCATCGAATAACTTTTGAAATAACTTTTGAACGTTTCGATTCTATTCTTTTTTTTCCCCCACCATCCTGATCCCGGAACGTAATCAAAGTGTTACAGCCAAGTTCTTTCTTCGCGAAAGATGTCGAGAAATAATAGATTGTTTCAGGTTAGAGAAGTCCGTATACTCGAAAGAGATACCTACTAAAGTTCTCCGTTTCTTATCCATCTGACGGTGCATCGGGGGGATGATTGAGTGTCCACCATTACCGTAAGCTACTCTCTTGAAAAGTCCGTGCCACGATTTTAATGATTCATTTTAATGTCGACTTCGGTCAACGTGGGTTAACGTCCAACTCTTATTCTTACCAGTTTCTGAGAACATTTTTATCTCTTGGTAAATTTAAAATTCGCCTTAGAAAGGAAAGACCTTGTAAGATTGATGGTTAGGTGCGGTTGACATTGCATGCACTTTTTGAAATCTCTTCGGGTTATTGAAATTAACGAACGAAAAGGAATAAAAAAAAAATAAATAAAAAAATAAAATTAAGGTAAAGAATAGGGAAGGAAAAGAGCAAATAGAAGGGAGACAATTTTACAAATGCAATTATCGAATATACGAATATGAGATTGTTTTAATTCGTATGCACGTTCTCTTTCTTTCTCTCTCTCTTTCTCTTTATCTTATGCTTTGAAACGATGGCGAATATTTGGGAAGAACAAACATAAAGGATGTTTCTCACAGGCTAACGTTATTACGATGATAATGATAATAAGAATTCGCATAAACGTGCCCCCGAGGCGTTGCTCGCTTTGAGAGAACGTATCTATGTATTAGACCCTAGGATAGGATGCTTATGCATGACAGAAAACGTGGAATAATAACTGGATGGACTATACGAATTTCAGAGGATAGATTTGCCGAAGCAAATTATCCGTTACACGATACACAAGAGGGAATCTCGAAATCTCTCTGCTGTTTTATAACCTAGAACAGTGGAAAAGCAAAAGGGGAAAGCGAGTACATCCGAGTAACGAGAATTTCATGGAAATCCACGTAGAGAGAATATCACACTGACATATGCATGATCGTGTATAAACGTGTACATACATGCATGCATACATCATGTATACATACATACATACATACATACATCATACATCATACATACATACATACATACATATATATATATAGTGTATGGTGTGTGTATATGTGTATGTATGTGTGTGTACGTATATATTCTCAGAATTGTAAAGCAATAATATTTCGCGAATGAACCAACACGAGCTCGTACGAGACAAATGGATTTTCCATCTCCATTGTATCGAGTTCGAACGGCAGATTTAGCGAACGACACTGTAATGGCGAGTGGTGAAAAAAGGTTTTCCAAATAACAGACAGAAGTTTCTCACGCGCGAGGAGTCGATAATCTAACAGGTCGATAATCGCCGTTTTAATCGGTTTAAGATACAGATATCGAGAATCGGGAAGAAAAATTAACGGGAAAAGATTTTTTTAATAAGTATATGAAAAAAAAACGATGATCAAAACGTTACAAATCGTGTTACTATAACATTTGATTTACACGAAACATAAGTAAATACTTACTTATTTACTAACCTTCC
>OU426998.1:8568621-8571121 GCA_911387935.1 Dolichovespula saxonica | reverse complement strand
AGAGAGAGAGAAAGAGAAAGAGAGATCGGCGCACTTCTCAAAGAGAAGAAGAAAAATCACGAGTCTGTTGAATTTAAAAATAAAAAAAAAAAAAGAATAGAAAAAGGAAGGAAGAAAGAAAGAAAAATAGAAAGAAAAAAAAAAGAAAAAAACTCATTCACTTGGATCACTTCAAATCGAAGTTGAAAATTTTCTCGATAAAATCTTTGACGGAAAGTTTCGCGGTTTGAAAATTTACTCAACGCGTAACATTGCGTGCTAAGTTATCGAAGTTTTCTCGGTTCTTTGATATTATCGGGGAACCGAATTAATGTTGTTTTTACAAACCCACCCTACTTCCCCGTACATTCTACCATTTTCTCATTTTGTAAGAGCCATTCGTTGAGGCCCCTCGCAGGGCGTAGCTATGGTTGTTGCTCTTCTCCACGAATAGATAGTTGTTGGAAAGATCGTTCGAGGAGAAACAAGCGTTCCGATAGTTTTCGAAACTTATATTCCTTTTCAACATGTCGTACCTCTTCGTCGAAGCAACCTATGTATCGTATAGCCATTGTTATTTACGAGACGCGAGACTATTATTTGTCGGCTGAAGAAAAAAGGCATCAACAACAATAGCAACAACAACAACAACAACAACAACAACAGTAGCAGTAAAAGAAAATGAGACAAAAAAAAGAAAATACGTTGTCTTCCATTTGGATTCGCGTATTATGTGTATGTATATGTATTTATTTTTTTTCTTTCCCTTTCTAATTTATGATGCTTGTGTAAGGAGAATAAAAAAAAAGGAAAAAGGGAGAAGGACTAAAAAAAGGAACGAACGAACGTACGTACACTTCCGTTAGCGAAAAATCACGTTTCTCCTCTTGCGTTAGAAAGTAAATATGTAAGCTCGACGATTTTTGCACGCGGCCCCTGCGCCACTGTCTAATCCGTCTGCAAAATTACGAGGATATTTTGCTTCGGTCGGAAACACAATGTTGCATGTGAAAAAAACAGAAAGAAAAAAAAGGGAAAAAGAGTCGGAGCAACGTTGGAAGCATAAACGGACGTAGGACGAAAAAAAAAAGAGGGTCAAAAAAAGACAAGAGAAGAGAAGAGAGAGAAGAAAACTGAGCGAAAAAGAGAAAGAATAAAAAAAAGTGGGGAAAAAGAAAAAGAGATAAACAAAAAAAAAAACAAAAAAGAACAAAAAAACACAAAATGGCTGACGCATCATCGCGTATCATCCAGCACAAAAGATGGCCTCTGCTTTTCTTTGTCTTTCCTTTTTTCTTTTTTACACGTACGTAATACGTGAGCTTTTTCACACCGCGTTTCTATTCCATCTCTAGCATACCCACCCACCCTCCCACTTACCCTCCCGCCATCCCTCCCTCTCTTCAGCCCGATAACCAACCACGTACTCTTTGCGCCATGCTTTTTTGCGGCTCGTCATCCTTTCCGGTGAAAGGCAATCGTGAAACGAAAAGAACAGTAGGCATCGAATGCGCTTTAATATCGCATCGTTAAACGCAACGTTGTCGCTTCCTTTGTACGTAAATTTAACGAAAAACCGATAATCACCACTAGCTCGCTAGCTCGCTAACTCGTTCGTTCATTCGTTCGTTCGTTCGTTCGTTCGCGTACGTTAGCCCCGGTCTCGTTTGCACATCGTATCTTGTTGTGGAAATTTTGTTTACGCCTTGCTAACCGAGCGAAATCACTACCGTTAGTACAGCACCGTTACGATTTCGTTGGCATTTTTATGAAAGATCGCGGTAGGTTCGCGCTCGATCTCTGCGATGAGATTTAATACTCGCGAGATGACGTTATACGTATGTATCGTATGTACGTATGTACATATGTAGATACATGTTACATACACAGACGCATACAGTGTATGTAAGTACATAACCACGTATATGTATATATTTAGATATATTGTATTTATTATATTTATGTATCTATCTACTTATACATACAATGCACGTATATGTATGCATACAATGTATGTATATATTCATGTATACATATAATATATTTAGATACATTGTGTGTATCTTCAAATGTACATATCGCTGATATATATATATATATATATATATATATATATATACCATTATATCATTATATTATATGTATATCTACCATTTTATTTCGTTTCGCCATTACGGGACATTATTCAAGACGATAAACGCATCGTAATTAAACGCTAGTAGTCATCGTGTGTTCGTTTTAAGACGATTCGAGTTTATCAAAATCATCTTAACGAATATTGAAGGAATAAAAAATGAAAATATTTTCGATTGAATCTTAACAAGAAGGAGCTTTGTTAAGGATGAGATAAGGGTATAATTTCTCTTTTTTTGTTTATTTCTTTTTCGATTTCGCATATTTCGATATCAAACGAAGGGGCTGTTCGAGAAATAGGCTGGTTGCCATCCTCGACCTGATTTTAATCGAATTGACCAGCGCATGGATGGTGACGGAGAGAAAAAAAGAGAGAGAAAAAGAAAGA
>OU426998.1:8559858-8564858 GCA_911387935.1 Dolichovespula saxonica | reverse complement strand
CCACCATTACCACTATCACTACCAGCACCGACATCGCTCATTCACTACCACCTTTCCCCTCCGCCCCACTTCAGGCCTTCCCTCTTTGTCCCTAGAGAACTCCTACCCCCCTCCCCATCCCAGTATACCTAGAACTTGCCGGGAGCAAGTAACAAGGCTTATTACGTGTAAGTAAGTGAAACGAGTTTCTTATGTGCCAGACGCGGAGCTTGTCCAAGATATCGTTGGCCTCACTATTCGCTTTAAGGGGGAAGAAAACTACTACAGTTTCCGTTGTGCTTGGTGATATGTAGAGTCGTATGCTGTATTCGTTGAAAACAGGATTGAATAATTCATCGAGTGGCAACCACACACGTGGTTGGTTGTTAATATTCCTGCTGACATCAGTGAACGAGGGGATGTTTCCTTCTTTCTCTCTCTCTCTCTCTCTCTCTCTCTCTCTCTCTCTTTCTCTCTTTCACGTTCGAATTGATGGCCATATTTAATCGGCCAAACGTTACGAACGCCTAGCATTCGAAATTCGGCTACATCATCGAAAAACATGTTGCGATTGTTATGCGCCCGCGTTATTTGTTCGTCCGATTATATATTATTCGGTCGAAATTTTATCTCACTCCTTCGGTCATTTTAATACGTACACGTATGTACCTACATAGATTACTGCATATAAGTTCGTACGCGGAAAACAGGGTCAAGCGGTGACGGTGGAATATTCGATTAACCACGAAATACGATTAAGCCCATCGGTAATCAGCTTAAGCGCTGATGCACCGAATCGCCCAGTCATCGGGGCTTGTTTACTCGATATACTTTAATGCGAAAGGTATCAATTCGTGTGGTATGTATATCATATATATATATATATATATATATATATATATATAAGATATATATATATATATATATATATATATAAGAATATATATTTAAATAAGATTAGAAAGAAATAAAAATCTAATGATTTTCTTTAAGGGAAATTAAATCTAAATTATATATTATATATACAAATTATGTTATATCGTCGAATGTGACGTTATAGACGTTTCTTTTTATCCTTATTTTGGGATTATTTATTACAACCGATAAACGATAAGCTTATAAACCGCGTGTATGGATTTAGTTAAATAAATTGAAAAAGGTTACTCTTCACTTGTACATGAGTATGTACGTACGTTTCATCGTAACCAAACGAGAGGAGTAGCGAGAGCAAGATAGAGAGAGAGAGAGAGAGAGAGAGAGAGAGAGAGAGAGAGAGAGAGAGCGAGAGAGAGAG
The DNA here is from genome assembly GCA_911387935.1 of Dolichovespula saxonica. NCBI lineage: Eukaryota > Metazoa > Arthropoda > Insecta > Hymenoptera > Vespidae > Dolichovespula > Dolichovespula saxonica. Next base: position 8,563,585 of record OU426998.1, on the reverse strand, counting down.
AGAGAGAGAAAACTTTTGCAATTTTCGTTGGAGAATATCCCGCTTAATAACCAACCGTCGTCCATTAAAATACGACGGCGATTCGCGACACCTGCGTGTTTAATATAATCTACGTGTAAACCGCCGACGAGAAGATGAAGCTGCACTTTACGGGAAAGGGATATATCTCGCAAACAAAACATTTGTTACGATTAGAAATAAGGCGATACGTAATTCGAGTTTTTCTTGAAGAACGAGGAATGAGGGTAGAAGGGCGGGAGAGAGAAGCGGGAAACTTTTCCAAAACATTATGACAACAAAGTAGCCTGATCTATATTCATTAACACTTAGTCGAATAAATAATAGAAAACAAAGACAAGGCGTCGTACGTAACTGTGAAACGGAGCGGCGATTGGAGGACGGGGTGACGGGGAGGGGGTAATAGGGAGAGATGACAGAAAAAACATGGTAAAAAGAAGAAGAAAAGAAAAAGAAATTTGATAAAGATAATCATCATTAATATAGGTAGGATCAATCGCAATTAAGGGATTCGCTTGCGAGTGCTTTTAAAAGGTTAAGGGTGGAAAATATAATAAGAGTGAATCGTCCTCGACTGCCAAATGTAGATCGATGACCGAGATAGCGAGATGAGAAGGAAGAATAATTAGTGTAGAGATGCAAAGGCGACTAGACCAGATGGGAGAAGAGAAGGAAGAGAGATAGAGATGAGTAACGAAATAGAAGGAGAAAGAGAGTGTGTGTGAAAGAGAGAGAGAGAGAGAGAGAAATAGACGAAGAAGAGGGAGATGTAGGATCAAAGGGCCGACAAAGAGTACTTATTTTTAATCAGATGCACCGAAGGAGACTTTCGTGTTCCATCCGGCCGTAAATTGGATACCAAGCGGGTTGCATCGAGTTTCCCGTTTGCGAGTAACTTCAGACATAGGGTAGTCGATAAACGTTATCGCGATAGGTCCCACCAGCTTGAAATAATCGAGATCTATCGAGTCGAAGGAATTTCCAGCTATCTTTACGTTCTAGCGATCATTTCCCACTTTCTTCTGCTCCTTTTTCTTCTTCTTCTTCTTCTTTTTGCTATTCCTTTTTTCCCTTTCCACCTTTTTCTACCTTTTCTTTTTCCTTCTTTCCTAGATTTCGTTTACTCTTACTCTCTCTCTCTCTTCCTCTTTATCTTTCTTTCTTTCTTTCTTTTTCGTTTTTGATAGGATGGAGGGGCTTTTTAAATTAATGAAGATTACTCTTCTCTTCAGCACTAATCATTCTCGTTACTTTACGAAAACGTATATAATGGTATAAAATTCGTTTGAAATTTTAGTGATTATTATAATTAATCATTATATTAATTATTATTTAACAATACACACTAAAATAAATATTATGAGATAGAGAAAGAAACTTTTTTGAGATGCCCCTTAACAAAGATTAATCTGTATCACATGTACGTATAACTGAAATGTCTGTTAGAAGGAGCTTTTCTTTTCTTAAAAACTTTTTCTTTCCTTTTAGGTAGAAAAAATTGGAATTTAGTAGTATTATTATAGCGATAATTTCGATAATCATTTCCATTTAATACGTTTAATCGATTAAAACGATTCAGATGTAATAGATGTACGGCGCATATATACGTACACAACCACAATTATTTCAATGCTTGTAAGGATCCGATAAGTCTTTCGATGAACAGCAAGGACTCGAAAACAAAGTGCAGAACCCGTATTCGAGATTCCACCGATAATTGTCGGGGGAGTGTAATTTTGGTGAAGAGATTCCCATGATCGATCGGGTGAGCATCCTGTCGTAGTGAAGCACTTCGACGTTTAAAAGAATCGAGGTATAATCGAAGTCGAGGCAAACTAGTCAAAGAGAAGAGAAAAGAGAGAGAGAAAGAGAGAAAGAGAGAGAGAGAGAGAGAAAGAGAGAGAGACAGAAAAAGAGAGAGAGAACTAGCTTTTCTTTGACGATATTTAACCGTCCAGAAGAAAGAAAGGGAGAGAAGGAGAGACTTTAAAAGCCTTATACAATATAGCCGAAACATGTTTCCAGGCAGTTTAAAATTGGGTCAGGATACCGAGCGATTTAACCGAAGATACATAATCGGTATAGGTATTTCTAGGCTCTCTCGGGAAGAGAGAGAGAGAGAGAGAGAGAGAGAAAAAGAGAAGAGGGTGTGCCTCGAGCGAGAGCCAGAACGATCGAACTTAATTTTATCGTAGGAATCGTGCCACTCTCGAACGAATTTGCTCGTAATTTTTATATCTCGTGAACGTCTCCAAGATTCTACTCCCTTGAGAAGAAGGTAAAAAAAGAAAGAAATATCTATTTTCAAGAAAATATATATATATATATATATATATATATATATATACACACACATATTCTCTCTCTCTCTATATATATATATATATCTATATACATATATATGTATATATATTGATATAAATATAGATATAATCTTTCGTATCCAGAATCGTATCGTTATAATTAGATCAACCATAAAATAATTCTTTATTTTATAGTTAAACGATTTGAATTGCAAAATGAATCTAAAATAATATACATACATTTATTCTCATAGATATACGTATATAGCATACACACACACACACACACACACACACACACACACACACACACACACACACACACACACACATGTATATATGTATATAAATTAGAATATTCGTGAAGGATTGAACCTATTAACAAAGTTTTTAACCAGAAATATTTTTAAGGAATAAACACATTATAAGGCGCCTATTTTATTATTGTAGGTCGAATAGTGGGAGAATCTTCCAAGTCGAATTAATTTTTTCAATTGGCATTATATATTTTATTTTTCATAGTTCGATGGAATTTTTTGAAATGAAATCAGTGACGTGCCGTATAAAGTCACTTATTACTGTTTAGTGATATAAATTATATTATAAATTTTATAGTTCCTAAGAAGAATGATTTTGTCTTGATGATTGACGTCTGTTATGCTATGTGTTATAAAAAGGGGCCAAACTTCTAACGAAATAAATTTCATTTTCTTAAGTCGGTATTCAAGAAGCATAAAAAGAAATTAGAAGTTCGTCTTTTATTTACAACAGTATTATATCGTATTATAGTGTATTACATTATACCAAAATCTATATGATAAAAAATATATTTGTATACTTATTAAATAAAATGTATTAATAACAAAAATGAAAATAAAAATGTTTAACTTAAAAATAAAACGTGTTTTCAATGAAACCCTACAAAAATTGTCTTAATATAAAATATTATCATTTAAATTGAACATTTTGAGGAAAGCGGGGAATTTTCCCCGCAAATCCCGAAATGGGATGTGTGAAGAAGTAGGACGCAAAATCATGCCACCGCCAGGTAAGTTTTTCTTTCTTGTTCAAAAATTCAAATTCTGAAGAACGCGGAAATTTTTCCGCAAATCTAGATTTGTATCAGGATTACATTAAGTGTGATGAGGTGGCACGAAAAACCATGGCACCTCAAGGTAAGTTATTCTTTCCAGATCAAAAATTCAAATTTTAGAGGAAGTAGGAAAATTTCCCGTAAATCGAATTTTTATCAGGATCACATGATGTGTGAAGAGGTGGCATACAAGCCATACAACTCATGGTAAGTTATATTCTTTTGTTCAAAATTTAAAATTTTTGATCAATCAGAAATTTTTGCGGCAAATCAAACTTCGCGAATTTGTTATCTTTTTGAAATTTTTAAATGT
>OU426998.1:8542358-8554858 GCA_911387935.1 Dolichovespula saxonica | reverse complement strand
CTTATTGAAATTTTTAAAATTTAAGCGTCGAAGCACTCGATGCAGAGTCCTCACTTTTTATATTGATAATAAATTTCCCTAATTTCCGTTATTTAATAACATTAATTGACAAAATGTTTTTTTGTGGCCATCGAATAAAAAATAATTAATTTCAGTAATAATGATTATTCTAAGACTATTCTATCTAATTTACTTTATATGTCGTTAGATGAAAATTACGTTTGCATTTATACATTCTATAATGCTATTTAAATTTATATTTTGAAGGGAATTTTAAAAAGCAATTTATATATTATTTCATCACATTTCTCTACTCTTTGTTTTATGAAGTTAATCGATTTGGCAAGTGAGCGGCTCTTATATATATATATATATATATATATATATATATATATATATATATATGTATGTACATGTATATGTATATGTATATAACTATACGAGGTACGTACTTACTTAATTTCAAATATTTGAGACATTCCGCTTGAAAATGGCGTGACGTTAAAAGTAGTTCATGTAAACGATTATACACGCTCGAATGAACGTTTTAACGTACCTATACCGTTTTCTCCCTCACCCTTTACCCTCACCCAGCGCTCCCCGCGACTCCACCTAATTTTACCTACTTCCTTTTCAAAAGCGAAAGAGTAAAAGGCCTATCGAGAAGTTTCGAGATTCTTCGTAATTTAACGAAGTACTTAGTTAACCAAGTCGGATTCCTTTTGTTCGCTCATGCGATGGTCTTTGTGCGGTACCAGAGATAAATACTTGGAGCATATCAATCCCAGAGGACTCTCTCTCTCTCTCTCTCTCTCTCTCTCTTTCTGTCTCTCACTCTCTCTCGTGTGCTCTTTCGCCCACTCACCCTCTCTCTTTCTCTCTCTCTCTTTGGGGGCGTTACAGACGACGGTTATCGATTAGGATAACGACCGAGGTGCCTAGCAAACTAGCTTGCTAGCTAGCTAGCCCGCTAGGCAGTTCAAGTGGCCATTTAGTTCGATGACTGCTCGGTTATCTGGTTCGTACTCGCGCATATGACATTTATTTTTACATTGAGGACATATAATTATTAATATATTATAAATTATGATTATATCAATTAAATAAAAAAAAATAATAATAATAAAATAGGAAGAAAAAAGAAAAAACAATTGTTTCACGAAAGTTTATTATAATTTATTGGTTTATTAGTGTCGAAGAAAACACTGTTTAAATTGTAAAGATCTAGGAATATTTCTTTTCCTTTTCTTTTTAGTTCAAATATTTTCAAGGAAATACATATTTTCCAACAAGAATAGGATATAGAGAGAGGCACACACACATACACACAGAGTACAGGAAATTATTTGCAGAATGAATCGAACGAATAGCTTAAAGACCTCATCTCAAATAAACGCCGTCAAGATATGGAAAAGTGAACTCCCAGATTGAAGATCTTTTTCTTACTATTTTTTTCTTCTCGAGTTTCATTGTCAGTCTAAACTCATAAAAGTTTTCACGCAGCCTCGAGGCAGCACAGTGCAACAGAGAGCCCGACGAACCGATGTTTCTTGACATTTTCGTGTCTCATTAGCTAGGGTGCTTGCTATGTATATCTAGATATTTCCGAATAATAATAATAACTTCTGACAAATCGTCAAGATATGTTTCGCAGACTTGATTTTCTTTTTCATTTTATCAAAAAAAGAAGGAAATAAACCAACTGAGCTGAAAAATAATGACGATCTTTTTGCGAGTCCATTCACAAATAGCTTACATTCGCTTGTTATTTTAGAATACCATCTCTATTTCTCTCTCTCTCTCTCTCTCTCTCTCTCTCTCTCTCTCTCTCTCTCTCTCTCTCTCTCTCTCTCTCTCTCTCTCTCTTTATTTTCCAGGACAGATTCGGAGCAAGAAAAAAATTAAACATGTCAAGTTACTCGAACGTTTAATATTAAATTAATCAATCAGTCAAAACGACTGATTTCAATCTTTTTTTTTTATAAATATCTACTTACAAATTTCATACAATGTCTCAAGACATTATGACCTTTTCTGTTTAATGAATAAAGTCAATTTTATAAATTCTTTTGCTTTCCTCTCGTTTTATTTTTTGTTGTCTTCCTTTGAGATACACTTGAAAGATATTTCAATGTATCGAAACAATTATCGATAACTCTTTAGATTTAAATATTCTGTATTATTAAAAGAGTTATTCTTGTATATTTGTATATTTGTGTGTACGTCAATTTTATCTTGCAAACCACAATAAGGATTTTAACGAAATAAAGCTAAATTGATTGTTCTCGAATATGAGAATATAATCTTGATAGGTCCCGAAATAGAGAAAATATTTTTAAAAAATTAAATAAGTAGAAAAAGAAATATAAAGAATTTTTTCATTTTACACACTGTAAGTGACATGGCACGATGTACTTTACAATACGATGTACGATATTCACCGAATTTCATATGAATTTTTTAGTGAGGTAGAAAATAATGATGATCATTTTGCGAGTTCTTTTACAAATAGCTTAAATTCCCTCGTTATTTTACGATGCTCTCTTTCTCTTTATTTTTCGGGGCAAATTTGGAGCAAGAATACGATCAAACGTCACTTTGCTTCGCGCTCGAACTTTTAATATTATATTAACCTATCAGTCATAATGATTAATTTTAAACGTTTTTATAAAAATATCTATTTACACATTTTATCTCGCGTTTTTTCCAGACATTATGACCTTTTCTGTGTCTTTGTATGTATAATTAATTTTATAAATTCTTTCTTTTTCCTCTCTTTTTGCTTTCATTTTTATTTCTTTTATTTTTTAAGATACGTTCGAAATATATTTTAATATATCGACATAATTGTCGGTAATTCTCTAGCATTAAATATCCTATGTTATCAATTATTAATAGTTAATCAAGCGATTTTTGTATATTTATAATATTTGTCAATTTTATCTTGGAAACAGCCATTAAGATTTTGACGAAACTAAGTTGAGTCGATCGACTTCGAATGTGAAAATATGATTCTTTTAAATCTCGAATTTGAGAAAATTCATTTAGGAAATTAAATAAGCAGTTAAAAAAATATTTAAAAGAATTTTTTCATTTTTCACGCCGTAAAGGTACGAGGCACGACGTAGTCACAATACATGATACGATATTCGTCGAATTTCATATGACTCTTTTTAGAGACGTAGAAAATAATGACGAACTTGCGAATCAATTTACAAGTAGCTCACATACGCTTATTGTTTTACGACATTCGTATTCGAATTTCCTACGGCTTCCGTATAACTGAAGTTATTAATGTAAAGGTTAAATATACACAAATGATTTTATCATTACAAACCATAAACTAGTTGGCGGTGGAAACCTTCACAACCTTGCGTGGTACAATATTCGCCCGAATATCATATGGCTTTCTTAGCACCGAAATATATAACGTCTATGGGGACTTTCAGCCATGAAGAAAACAGTGTGGCGTGTTTTCATGACAACAGAGAGGCCGTATAGCTATAAGAAAGATTTTTTATGTTCTCGAGTACGTTCACCGGACGTACGATGTTCACGGTATGTAATGATAAAAATTATTTATTTTTAACCCTTACATTAATAACATCTTTATCGCTCTGACAGCCATATGAAGTTCTGGAAGACTAACATACATATATACATACATATATACATACATATATACCAACCGAAAAGCTATAGACCAAATTTTTTATGATCCCAGGTCCCTTCACCAAACATACGATGTTTACGGTACGTAACGACAAAATCATTTATTTTTAACTTTATTATTAATAACTTCTCTATCTCTAAGACAGCCATATTGAATAGCCACAGAAAGAAAATCGTTCATACTCGATCTTCTTATGCTCCCGTTAGTTTTTCAGTTAAATGATAATTATAGTTGTCGATTTTCTCAAGAAAAGAGAAAAAGTAAAATGATAGGATAATTATTATTTACTAATCGCTGTGTAAGGTTAGAGTCGACATTTGATCGGGTTAACAAAGTATCGAACTATCAACTACTTAAAAGGTGATTCTAAAAAAAGAGAAAAAAAATTAAAAAAAAATTAAATAGACAAGATGGCGTATCGAGAGATAAAACAATAAAATGTCTTTTTCCCTTTTTCTCTCCTGAAAATTTCTGACTGCAATTTTCTGTACTTGAATGAGATTCTCGCGTGGATTTAAGGGGAAGAGAAAGATTGAGAAAAATGAAGAAAAAGAGAAAACAAAATTTCTAAAGACCGATTACGTTGAATTTGAAATAGAACAGAAGGAAGAACACAAGAGAATGCATTGTTCTAGTAAATCGTGCCTGTATACTATATCTATTTATCTATTTATCTAGCTAGTAGCTTAGTTACTATGAGATCACTAGTTTTGGTGGATTTTGGGTTCGTTTTAGCTCGCTTCTATAATGGCGAATCCTATCGCCTTTCTGGCATTTTACACGCGAACACCATCATAATCATCTTGCTACAGAGTCTTCAAAGCTTTAAACCCTACTCTGAATGGTACCCATCTCATTTCGTTTTACTACCGACGGGTTCAACGGCCATATTGGCATTTCGTTGTTTCTCCCTTGAAGCGATATCATGGTATGTGTCCGTGAGAATGAAAGATAGGAAGAAATGGAGGAAGATGTTAAAAAGAAAGAGGGAGAATAAAAAAAAAAGAAAAAGAAATAAAGAAAAGAAATTAAAAAGAATTAGATCTTGACTTCTATTTCGAGAAAGAATTGAAGCTTAAGTGATTCATTATAGGGGAGTATCGTAAACATTTAAATCTTTAGTTTAAGAGATTATACGGCTTTATACAAATAATTTGATACCTAGGTATTGTTGTTGTAATAGAAGCAACTTTGAAATAGAAATAGAAATAGATAGATAGACAGATAGATAGATAAATAGATAGATAGATAGATAGATAGATAGATAGAGATAGAGAGGGAGAGAGAAAGAGAGAGAGAGAGAGAGAGAGAGAGAGAGAGAGAGAGATAAAGACAAAGATAGAAAGTAAATAGATAGGTTCAAAGGTTGTTTAAAGCGGTGGCTATCCTTGTACGTAATCAAACCATTGCAGCCTTTGTTTGATGAAAGTCTATGGGATCTACATACGCCTATTTCACGTATATGTAGATATACACACATATATCGGGTGAATAATTTAACATTTAAGGGATGAGGAGAATAAACATGATTAATTTTGAATCAAACGAAATATCTGAGAATAAATATATTTCATTCGAGGGTGACGTTAATGATATTTTCATATTAAAAATTTGCACCTTAAGGCGATATATTATAAAATTAATGATGTACTTGCATCGACGTTTCTTTCGAAAGGGTCATTGATATCTCTGTTTAATAGGTTTAAAAAAGTTTTAAAGAAATACGTGATAGAAAAGTTTTCTAAAACGCGATTAAATGTGGCGAATGAGAAAGATATTTAAATCTGTTTCTATCACAAAAATTATATCGAAGATATTTCCTCGCAAAATATTAATTTTCAATTTATTTCTCTATGGACACCCGGTATATAAGTATAATATATTGCACGAGCACGTACATAGTAGACGGCGATTTTGGCATTTCGAGGCACGAATGCCAGGAAGCGTTATCGACTTCGTGCTCTCGCCGACACTCAAAGGGTTAAATACTTTTCAATTACACGCAACTAGTCTCCGTTGAAACCCTTTGAGTGGCAGGCCATTATGTGTACTAGCTATGGCAAAATTGCCGGAGGGTTTTTCACCGCTTTATTGAGGCCGAGCGGCCGAGACAAATTTGCAAACGCGCGAACTTCGGAAACAAAATTGAAAGCAAAGTTTCCAACGTCCGTTCCGTCGTCCCTCTAGGATTTCGAGAATTTCGGGATAACATTTCTCACGTAATGCTTGATAATGTCTAACGTTTCACTATATTCGAACGAAAAATATAATCCCAACAATTATACAGGATGGTCACCGAAAGACATGTGTTTGTTAAAGTTATTTCTTTTTTTTTTTTTTTTATATTATTCAGGCTTCAGTGGCCACCCTGTATTTATTGAGTACGCATAATGAGTACGGTGTTGTTAAAAAGAAAAAGAAGAAGAAGAATAAGAGGAAGGAAAAGAGACAGAAAAAGTAAAAAAGAAGAAGAAGAAAAAGAGACAGAAGGGAGAATGTTACAACAACGAAAGATTTAGAATCCATTTGCGCCTCGATCATTTTTGCTCGATCGTAGAATGCAACTAAAAATGTTATTTCTTATCGTGGATTTGTTTTTCTCTTCCCCTTCCCCTTCTTTCTCTCTCTTCTTTCCTATCCTTTTACGACGGTACCAGGATGCGTCGATGTTTGCCTCACCAGCAGGATTCGTTTTTCCTGCTCAAAAGATAACCAACCACTTTCCTTGTTCCTCATGTAGAGGTATCTTTAACTTAGCAACATTCTCCGAAGTCTTTAACGCCCGCATCCTTGCGTTCCGGCTTGACCGGAACAGACGGTTCGTTCCTTCCTTATCCACCACTCCTTCCCACTCGCCACCCTCACCTTCACCCTCATCCTCACAATGTTTCGTACATTCTTCCTCGCTAAGGTTTTATCGGAAAGTCGAAAGCGAAAAGTTGGAGCAACGAAACTAAATACTTCACCCCGACCGTCCATTGTGTTTCCTACGCGATCTTTTCTTTTTCTTTTCTTTTTTTTGTTATCTTTTATCTTTTCTCCTTTTCTTTCTTTTTTTTTTCATTTTCATTTCATTTTTTGCGCCATTTCTTTGTAAAATTCGTCAGAGTATTTATATTTTTAGTTTTCTTCTTCTCTTCTTCATCATCATCATCATCATCATCATCATTATTATTATTTCTTTGTTTTTGGTTAATTAGAAAAAATTATTTCTAACGAAAGTTACACGAACTCGCAATGATTTCGATTGAAGAAACGACGAAGGAGCGTGGTAAAGAAAAAAACAAGAAGAGAAAAGAAAAGCAAAAAAGAAAAGGGAAAAGGAATATATCGCCCTTGCACGATTTGTAAGATAATCTTATTTTTACGCTCTATTAGCGAAGATTATCAAGTAATCGATTCTTTAATCCAAACTCGATCGAACACTCCTTCTGTCGTTACCAAATCGACGTTACGATTCGACTTTTCTCTTTAAACGAGATGATTCGATTTTATCGGCCACGTCGTATGTACGCGATCACCTAGGGAGTTATATTTCCAATTCTCTCCTATTGAATCGAGCATTCTCTACGGTCGTATCTTTTACCGGATTAACGAACACCGATCGTCCACGAGAAACTTCGACTCTCCGATTACTTTAAACAAAGACGATACTTCCTTTCCGTCTACCTTCCATTCTTTCTTCTTTTTTTTCCTTTCTATTATATTTTTTTTCTTTTTACTTCTTTATATAATAAACTCTCCGTCTACCTCCAGAACGTATCTACCTATTAAATTCTCTGCAATAGTCGGAGCGATTAAATCGTTGAAAAATATCGAATTAAAATCTAGACCGTTGTAATATCTTTTTCTTTTTTCTTTTTTTTTTGTTCTCTTTTTACTTTTTCTTTATCTACAGCTGCAGCATAAATTATTATCGGACATTCTGATGATAGAGTTAGTTGGAATAATTCTAATGTCTGTCGTTTAGAAGTTCACCACGATTCTATGCGGATATGTAGATAGATAGATAGAGAGAGAGAGAGAGAGAGAGAGAGAGAGAGAGAGAGAGAGAGAGAGAGAGAAAGAGAGAGCGTGTGTGTGTGCGTGAAAGAGAGAGGAGAGAGAGAGTATGATAGGAGCTGTAGAAAATGGCTTATTCAATAACTGTAATTCCATGCAAAATTACTCACATCTGGCGAGCTGGATTTACCTGCCGCCGCGCATAATTACATCCGCCCGACCCCGTTAGTTTCGGTAATCATTTCGGCCGGATTTAAGTTATTAATTGCCTACTTGCCATAGCGGACGCCTACATTGTAACTATACGTTTCAACTTATACAGATGTATGCATCATTGTGTATAGATACGTTGTGTGTATGTGTGAGTGACTTAGTGAGTGAGTGAGTGAGGTGTGTGTGTGTGTGTGTGTGTGTGTGTGTGTGTGTGTGTACACGTACGTACGCGTTCTATACACGTTACAGCTCTACTTTATTACCATTTGATTTATACCCTTCGAAAAGCGTGAAACAATGGCGCGTGTGTGTGTTATTCGAAAGAGATCGTCTCGACGTTTATAATGTGACTTTACGATCTCCTATCGTTCACGGTAGTGAAAACTCGTAAAAGGATTTTTAATGGAGACTATATGATGATGAGACATTCGATACTACGATAATAAAATAAAAAAAAAAAAATTAAAAATAAAGAAACACAAGAAGAAACAAACAAACGAACGAACGAACGAAAAAAAGATTAAAAGGGGAAAGAAAGCACGAAAGAAGTGACAAGTATTGGAAATCAATACTTTTTTATATACAAAAAAAAAAAGAAATAAAATAAAATTACGCTGGTGCTACGCGTTTTTTCCATACAACATTTCGAAGCCACCTCGTTGAAAAGCAAGAGGTATATGTCTAAAAAAAAAGAAAAACAAAAGAGAACATAAGAAAAGAAAGAAAAAACGATGTGATCACTAAAAGTAACCGCAAATCGATAAGCAAGTTATACAAGTGTTTTGAATTTTTCAAGGCACGAAAATAACGGCGATATTCTCCCGATGGTTACGACATTTTTCTAGCGAGAGATTTGCATAGGGTGGGGGAGAAGTAGGGAAATAAGGTTATCGTGTTAATGGAAATAACAGTTTTTGATAGACCGAGATAAGAATAATCCACGTAAAGCATCGATTTTCAAAGCAACACGACTGACAATAGAAGAAGAATACGATGTGTATAGATGTGAAATGTGTAAATAGATATAGATATACGTACATACATACATATGTACGTACGTTCAGTTCGCCAAGCGTCGACGATTATAAAAAAGAAGAATGGTGGATAATGACGCGTCCGATCGGTGCTCGTCGCGTATAGGAATCAATGCGGAGTAACGCATAGTCATAACAACAACAACGACCAACGCCGATGACAATAACAACAACGATGACAACGACGAAAACAACGACGACAACAACAATGTAAACTAAAAATTGATAGAAAGGGTAGAGATGACATGAATTTAGAAAAAAAGGAAAAAAACAAGCCAATATAAATATAAAACCACGAGAGAAAATATCACTTAATCGATATCGTTCGTGATTCATAGTTTTACAAGCACGATGTAATGACTTCGAAAAAAGAGACATAACAAACAAAAAATAAATAAATAAAATGAAAATAAACTTGAATTTGTTGCGCGCCATTTTGTTGCCTACCATCATTTTATCTTCTTTCTTTTACGAAGAGAACGAACGAAATTATGAATATTTTTTACTCTGACGCGTTTATTTTGAATTTTTTTATTCTCTCTCTCTCTCTCTCTCTCTCTCTCTCTCTCTCTCTCTCTCTCTCTCTCTCTCTTTCTCTCTCTCCGGATTCTCATTCGACGCTCTATCGAATCCATTTTTATCATTTGTCGTTGACAAAGGTAGATATCGTTGTGGGTATGAATATATGTAAATAACGATTGGAGATATTGATTAATTTCCTGCAAAACGAATTCGCGGTATGAAAAAACGATAACGATAACGATAACCCAACGAAAAATCGAGACGTCGTTATAACGTTATCAACGACATATTCGTTGACGTTTCATTAAACGAACCAAGTTCTCCATTTTTTTTTCTTTTTTTAATTTTTCGATCCGAAGTAGTCAGAGTCAAGTATATCTCGGACTTCGGAAATGATATCGGCATGTATGTATATCTAATAATAAAGTTTGCAACGTTCTAAATTTTATTGTTATTTTCTCTACTCTGGCCGTTTAAGTATTTATCATTGACTTACGACGTAATATGAATACTTGATATGATGACGGTATATATAGCTTTAAATAACAACAATCGATACTTTCCCAACTTTTTAACGTAGGCTATTGTTAATGCTTCATATCAAAACTGACAAATACCGGAAAACCGTATGCACCTACTACGTCTTTGGACAAAAAAAGAAAAAAAATACGATTCGTTTAAAAAGAGTTAAACGTTCGAAATCATTGAAAGCCATTCGTAGAATTAAAACAAGAGCGATACCTATCATTCTTTCGCTTCCTGTAGGGGCGAACCGGAATGTCGTGAGGGGAAAAAGATATAAATGGCGTAGAAAAAAAAAACGACAAAAAAGAAACAAAAACAAAAAAAGTTACGATACCTATGCACCGATAACGTTTCCATTCGTAGTCCGTCGGCCAATCGGGGACTGATAGTTCCGAAAAAATAAAATCACGACGTTACTCTATCGCTATGTTTCATTTTTATGGCGAAAAAATAAACGATCTCTATCTCTGTCTCTGTCTCTCTTTCACTGTCTATGTCCCTGTCTCCGTTTCTGTATATCTGTTTCTCTTTCTCTCTCTCTCTCTCTCTCTCTCTCTCTCTCTCTCTCACTCTCTCCCTCCCTTTTTTTGATCAGAGTAATAAAAGTCTCCTCATATTTTCTACTATATTTCATGACTGAAATTCTAATTCACCATTTTCTCGCTAATTTCTCTGACGTAAACGAGAAACTTCCGACGTTATATATATATATATATACACATATATATGATCCATCTTTATTCGAATTCTGGTGATACAATTAACGATATCGATCGACCATTGAAAATTAAACAAAGTGTAAATCAATCTGACGTATTAAATTCGTAGGATCAAATTGGAATATTATCCGTTTGCAAATACAAACATGATATCGATTTCGATATTAGGTAAACACTATTATTTACATGTACGAATCGATCGGATTGGAAAATATCGACTTCATCCTAATATAATGTTACCTATGTATCATCCTTTTCCAATGTGTTATTTTTTCTTTTTTTCTTTATTGTTTTTTAATCGAATCGTTCGACAGCTCGAAGTAAGTAAATACTTACTTACATACTTACATACTTATTTCTTCGCGATCGTTGAAAATGGTTAAGAAAGGTAAAGTAGGCAAGCTTGCTCTTTCAAGACAAATGACTTCATTCGTAATGCCATCGGACAAAGTGTCGAGATAGGGAGGAGGGAGAGGGGGAGAGAGATCGACATCGATGGTTACGAGGGTGGTTCACAGTATAGCACTTTTCCTTTTTAAATATTTCACGAGACCAGAGTATACATAACCAACGATTAAATATCGATCGGATCTTTTCTGTTCTCTCTCTCTCTCTCTCTCTCTCTCTCTCTCTCTCTCTCTCTCTCTCTCTTGCTCTTGCTCTTGCTCTTTCTTTTTTGCTTTCCTTTTTTCTGTCTCTCCTTTTCTGTTTCTTTTTTTTCCATGAGAGAAATGACACGACGAGACCAGAACACTATTCGATAATTCAATCGGTCGTCGATAGTAGAGATGCCGCTTCGCCATCGATATCTACGGAAATTATATATAATTAAATAGATTGCCGAATTGCCTCGGTGGTTCGACTACCGTGTCGCGTGACCCACTTCGATATACAGCAATTATAATAATTTTCTGGCTCCCAAAGGTGCCGTTCAAGCGTCCGGAGGAAGTGACACGTAACGAATTTACGAATTCGCGCTTGTCGAATTATAATCGAAAAGCGAGCGTAGTTTGAATTTAAAGATATGTGTGTACATGTCTCTCTCTCTCTCTCTCTCTCTCTATATATATATATATATATATATATATATATATATATATATTTATTTATTTATTTATTTATATATTTAAAATAAAAGCACAAAAAGAAATTTGCAATTAGGAAAAATTATATATATGTATAGGATGTAACGAAACTATACTAACGAATCGTATTTTAAAGTCTTATAAATCAAAAATTAAGCATTTCCGAATCCAAATTTATAAAACCTTTTTTTCACTGCATATCAGGGATCCATTCCCAAAGTTTTGCTATATAGTTAATACACACACGCGCGCGCGCACACACACTTTCTAATTATCAATTTTTTTGTGTTCTCTTCTTTTTCCAATAAATTTTAAAAACAAGGTTGTTTGTAATTGTAGCAATAAAAAAGAAGAATTAAACCAAAAATATAAAATAAATCTTAATGAACAATAATAAAACTCAAAATTATATTGTATCCCGTTGTTTCACTAGTTACGTTAAATTTATCGATTTAAATTGAATTTATTATCTTCCACATTTCGGAGTCGTCGATAAAAAGAAAAAAAACTTTCTTTCCAAGAGATTTAAATTCTAATCTATATATACCCTATAAATTTACCCATCTACGCGATCGGTATCGCGAAGTATCCTAAGTTAATAAAGCCGTCTAGGTGAATGAGTATTATCGTTTTATGAAGATCGCCGATTCTACCGGCTAGAACTTTGATATTATTTAATTAGAAAGGACCGGAGGAAAGTTTATATACTCTAGTAGCTCAGGGGCGA
>OU426998.1:8539517-8541858 GCA_911387935.1 Dolichovespula saxonica | reverse complement strand
TATATATATATATACATGTTTCGAGCATAAGCCAAACCTCTGCCGATCGTTTTCGTGAACGAAATATATTATATAATGGACGTTTGACGTAAACGCAAATTTGAATAGTTTTCATTTTCGATAGATTTCGGAGAGAACACGAGAAATCATGGCGTAATATCCTTTAGAAAATTTAATCTTAACAATTCTTTTTACCGTCAATTTATCGCGAACTTTAAACAAACGATATATGCAAAACGTTTCAAAAAGGTGAATCAGTATCATACTTATATCACGCGTTATGTTAATCTGATCGAGTAAATGAAAAAAGTTTATATCAATTCATCAAATGGTTATAAGGGTTCGAAGATTCAAGGGTTGGAAAGGGAATGAAAAATTCTTCTAACAACCCTCTTCTGTTATACAAAATCCTCGATGGGACACAAAAATTATTTTTTGATTGACGGTTATTCTTCCTACACGTATCGTATCTACAACCATGAGACCCTTGATAAAGAAGACACATTCGAAAGATTAGTATGATCAATGGGAAGGTTGCAATATTTGCAAAAATATGACATTGCTAACATTCATTATAATCGGCATAAAAATCAATAAGAAAAAAAATCTTTGAACGCTTATAACTTTTCGATGAAACATTTTTGGACTTAAGTTTGTAAGAACTTTCTTTTCATAATATAAGTTTTGCACCGAACTTTATCGGACACCCTCTATATATATGTATATACGTACGTATACACTTATACGTATAACATGATCTGATAATTGGCAGTAACTTAAAGAAACCACAGAAACGAATTAAAAAAGAAAAGAAAAACAATTGCTTTCAAAGTTTGTCTTTCGTCACAAAATAATTATTTCTAAGCGAATTCATTGTGCCGACAAAGAAACGGGTCGAACAAATAATAAGAAAAAAAAAGACAAAGAAAAGCAAATCGATCTCTCGCGTTAACAATGTCGAACGTATTAAACGTAACGTTATGTTCTGCCACGAATAAATACTATTTACCTACGCGTAAGTGGGAACGCGTGCGAAATTGCAAAACACGGCGTTAATTAAGAAAACAGAACCGAGTACCGGTAACCGTGGATAGAGGAAACACGAGGCTTTGTTTCGCGCGTTTTTAGATGTAAAATACAAACGTTACAGGGAAGTTTCTATCATCGTGGCTATGAAACGAAGATACGACACTGACTATGTGCATGCATATATACATATACATATACATAGATATATACATATATACATACACATATACATAGATATATACATATATACATATACATATACATAGATATATACATATATACATATACATATACATAGATATATCCATATATACATACATACATACATATGTACAATGTATGCAATGGGATGATATGCGAAGCTGAGAAATATCTCACGCTCTTGCTTGAAGTGCATGAGAATGAATGAGAAACTGCTATTGAAAGAAAAAAAGAAAGAAAGAAAGAAAGAAAGAATGAAAGAAAGAAAGGAAAAACGGGAAAATGAGACGGTGGATGGGAGAGTGGAAGGAAGGATAGAAAGGAAGAATAGGAAAATGAGAGTGTGAATGGATGGGAGAGTGGAAGGAAGGAAAGAAGGAAGGAAGAGAGAAATAAAAATAAAGGGTTACGTTATCACATCACGAACGAGTCCTTGCCCTTTACGCGGTGATAACAAAACAGTGAAAGAAGATAGGGTACACATGTCAAGTATAACTCGGCTGGTAATCGATCATGGAAATCATCGTAAAAAACATTATCCTTCCCTCTTTTTCTTTCTTCTCTCTCTCTCTCTCTCTCTCTCTCTCTCTCTCTCTTTTACGGTGTATCCAAACCATCGGTCTTCCAGTGTCAAACGTGAATTAATAGCTTGTGGCTAATGTACAATGTACTCGCGTGCGGGAGACGATGAATAAAGATGAGTCGACCCTCGAATCGCTTTATCGAACGAAAGGGAGAAAGAGAAAGAAAGAGAGAAAGAGAGAAAGAGAGAGAGAGAGAGAGAGAGAGAGAGAGAGAAAGAGGAATGAGAAAATCAACGAAAAAAAGAAAAAGAGAAGGAGAAAAATTAATAATCGAAAAATGTCACCCACTCATCGACTCTCGGACGGCGTTTTGAAATTCTAATCTCGATGAAAGCACTCGAGTTAGTAGCTTTTATTTTCTACCTACCTTTTTCCCCTCTTACCACCACCCACCACTCCTTTCTTTTTATCTCCTTCTTTATCTATACACTCTTCTCTCTCTCTCTCTCTCTCTCTCTCGCTTTCTTTTCTTATTCTCCAATGACACGAATAACCACTTTTTCGAATGGAGTCAAAGAGAGAGGGGG